>BQNB010117146.1:0-21227 GCA_026074375.1 Tanacetum coccineum
TCCATTAACCTAGAGTATTCACATGACATATTTTCACTTTAAACCCTTCAAAACTTAATTTGGACATTAACACACATAACACAATAATACCTTCCAAAAGGGATTATTAATCATAATAAACCATAATTCATCACATATCTCATAAAATCACCACCGTCAACACGGTACAAAAATCTGAATAAACTGACAAAAGTCAAATAGTCAAAGGACTATAAATAAAATATTCAGAACACAAAAAAGGCAAAGGTTGCACTCGTCTTTATGCTTCAGAACTGAATATTTCTTCTTATCATCCCATCTCACACACTTTGATTTCAAGCATTGCCTTAATCACTTTGGCACAACCCATTTTATTTAGCACACCCTAATCAACAATACACGGTGAGTAAATTTGTTTTGGAAGTAAACGAGCAAGGTTGGTGTTATATTTGGTTTTAGAAGCTCTATTACTCGTACCCCAACGCAGAAATTCATGATGAACACGTGGGAGCATAGCTTCCTCTATGGTCTCGTGTTGACGGGTTCTTTTAGGTCGGGACAAATCGGCTTCATGGTCGTATGCACCTGAGGTCTGCATTCAAAAACATCATCAAGACATGTATTTATTAGTGTTAGATAAGTTTCATGGCCAATGGACATGCCTCGCACAACTGCTCAAACTTTCTGTCTCGATTTTAGAGGAAAAGTATGGCGTACCTTGGTCAAAGTACGACGCACTTTCTGGATTTGCAGCAAGTGCGGTGGTTTTCAAAGAAAACCGGCGTACTTACTAGGATTTCTTAAAAAAATTGAGTTTTTCTTAGGGGCCATTTACTTTAATAGGCCGAGCACATCCCAATATTTCAGCTAATAGGCCATTTTGGGAAAAATTCCAAAAATAGGCTACGAAAATGACCGACTTTCTGTTTTTGCCTATTTTTTGCTTTTTTCGGGTAAAAAACACTAAAGCTGGGAAAAAAACATAAAAAGACAGGCATTTTCGCGGAAAAACATGATGCGTGCCAACTTTTGTATGGATTCGCGCAGTTGGGCGGTCAGGCTAAATAAATTTGGAAAAAAAATGGCTCAAAAAAAGACAGGAATATTCATTTTTTGGCTTATCTCAGTAATTGATCCTTTTCTTAGACATAACCGAATAAATATATATATATATTATTTTGAATAGTAATTTTCTTATTCCCCAATATCCTTAAATCAGATTTACAATAATCCCCACTGCTCTAATTTTCATAACCATGAGATTAACTATTATTAAACAAGATTCAAGACATAACTTATTGCTAAGAATGCATGTAAAAACAGGGGTTTTTACTAATTATGATTTTGAAACTAAAGTTAAATCCTACAAACCCTAATCAATTAATAGAAATCAAAATAAGATTAACTATAACAATAAAATAATTATAAAGATTACATAACCTGGGCATTGTGAGATTTGATGGATTGGTTCTCGAAAATGTTTAAGAGGCCGGCGGTTTTTGAGGGTTTTATAAAAAAAAATTTGTTAAAAATGAGAAAAGATGTACTTATATTTGTATCTTCGCTCAGAAGTGCGGCGCACTTTATAGAAAGTGTGGCGTACTTCTGAGAAATTTTCTTAGGTATGTTACTTTTTTTTATAGAAATAAAGCCGTAAACAAAATATAATATTTCAATCCATCATAACTTATATTCATTAATAGAGGGTTATAAGTCTCTTACATCAAAGATCTATCCATAATGGATTACATAACTTTGATTAGTTTTATTCAGATGACTCAACATAGAAAATAAAAAAGACGCACGAAGGAGTATGAAGTATTCTCCTTTTTATTCCTCCTAAGGTTTTTCTCCAGGTTTAGAACCAGTTGGGTGACATAATGTCACTCAACTTGAAGTGCTTTCATAACTTTTCTCTATGGCTTTTGTTTCACATCCTTGGTCGAACACATTCCCATAAGGGTCCATAATTCTAATTTTAACGTGCCATTTCCCATACCCTTTACCTTTTTAGCAAAGTTTTCAGAATAACTTGGTATCCATTCATAGTTTTGTAAAGGTACGAGTAGTGATCCGAGAAAAGCAATCATTTACTTCCAAACACAAACTTTCTTAAAAGGGTTCAAGGCCTTTTGAAGAGAAACTACACAATCCATATGATTGTCACAACTTAAGTACTTCACACGAGTTGGTCCATAGAAAGGTTTTCTATTTTTATCTCTCTTCAAATTGTAATCTTCTTCATCGTCACTGTCACTTTCTGCATGATTGTTTTTTACTTGGGCAACATTGAACTTTTGGTGACAAACACCATCGAAGGCTAAAGTGGTTCCTTTAATGGTGTTCAAATACTCCCAAAAATGTATAGAAAACTTCTTTCAACTACTATCAGAACATCTCGGCCCACATGTATGTCGAGGAACAAAAACTTTGCAATTATCGTAGTTACACCAACTTGGATAACACATCTCTTAATATCCCCATTGGTTCATCCTTGGAGTGATCAAGCATAGTGATTTTTTGGCTCACCAGTTTGACTTGATCTCTTCCTAAATTCGCATAGATACGATAAGGTAGGACATTAATATTCGAGCCTGTGTCGGCTAAGGCATGGAAGTCAAATTTCGCTTCTATACGAATAGGAAGAACAAATACTCCTAGATCGTTCTTTTCTTTTATAGCTTTGTAACTCCTAATAACTTCTTCAGTGGCTGCTTCTTCTTCTAATTTAACTTCCCCATCCAGTTTCAATTTATCCAACAATACACTATCAAGAAGCTTCTTGTGTTGATCACTAAACTTTAGAGTCTCGATTATCAGTCTAGGTTCTTGAAGGATTAAAATTCTTTCATAAATATCCTTCTCCATATCTTCTCGAGAAACTTCCTCTTGAGTCAAAGGTTTTTTAACAGTTAAAGAAGGTCCTTCATCAGAGTAACTCATTTTATAATTTCAACATGGCCTCTTTTTGTTTCGTGAACTTTTCCTCATATTGCAAACAAACATGGGAATATCGGTCACATCAAGTTGTGGTAGATCACTATCATCCATACTAGCTAGTATAGTTTCCCAATCATCATGGGAGTCATCATAGAAAGAGTCAAGATTAGGATAAATAGTTATAATCCCGTTTCTAAAATCAACTATTACTTTGGCTAGTCTAAGAAACAGCTGACCAAGTACAACTCTAGGTTCGACATCGTCTTCTTCCGGGTTTATGATGAACTTCACAAAATAATGCTCTCCCTTCAAAGCAACTAACAACTCCTTTTTCACAACTTTTTCCCTATCTTTCTCTTCATAGTCAAAAGACCGTTATGGCAAACTCATATAAAATCATGTTCTTTTCATTCTCCAAGTTTATCTCTTCCTCATAAGCGTGCAAACCACTCACAAAGAAAGGAGTGATGTATCGGTTCACCGCACTCACGGCACTCCGTTGCCGCTACGATTAGAAAGTAAAAGCCTTTGTTTCCTTCTTCTTACCACTATCAGCAGTATCTCGGAACTCAGATCCATCCCACTGGCCTTCACTCTCAAATCCATCATTCAATGAAAACATGATCATTCATTCCTGTCTCCATGAGGATAGTAATGGGTCCATTTTACTCTTAAAACAACACCACATTAAAATCAACGGTAGTGAGTTAGTAAAAATAAAGATAAACAATTTTTTACACTCAAGTAGTAGTAGAAAACATTTAGAAATTAATGATCGGAGGGGTTTCTTCATAATGAAGATGATACAAAAGTCATGTGCATGTTCAGACACATAAGTGCGGTGCACTTCATAGGAAGTGCGGCGTACTTGCCCTGTTTTTTTAAATTTCCCCAGGAAAACCGGCGTACTTCTATAAAAGTGCACTGTACTTTTTCTTTTTTCAGTTTCGAATTTTAATAAATTTTCAGTTTTAAACATCCAGATCATATTCCAAATATTTTCTCTTCCAATCAATAACCCTGATATGATTGCAAAATGAGCAGTTTAAGCATTATCATTATCATATAATCGTACATATAATTATTTTAATTATCACTTCTCATTTTGGCATTTATAAGCTTTTTATATTGAATAGTCTATCAATCTAATAAAGCAGAAGTCCACATTAAAAAGGATAATTATAATAATTTTATTCACTTAATTCATTCACACACACAAGCGTGTTAGCATCCACGCTCTTCCTCTACCCCTGCGCTCTCCACACTCGTATTTTCTTTTACTTTTGCTTGATTTTTATTGTGATCATTTACACTAGTATTCTCATATAGCAGCAAATAAGAAACAATAAACATAAATATGTACAAAAACAGATTTAAGCATGATATACGAAAAGAAATATTTTTTTTGTTTTTTAGTTTTAAAATGCAAATTATACAACTGAGTAAATTCAACTAGTAAAAACATAAAGAAAACATTTCCCATGTCTTGAGAAGCAAATTTAAACATTGGAAAAGGGTTGGTTTTTGGGTTTTGATTTGAAAAAAATCTCCTTGGGTAAAAATTCGTCAGGAAGTGCGGCGTACTCTGTTAGAGTGCGGGTACTTTCTGCTCGTACCCACTCTCCGTGCACAATCTTTTCTGTTGCGTTGTTTTTCACCCTTCGTCTGTACTAAACTGTTTTTAAAGGTCAAATTTTGCTAGAAACAATGTTTACGGCGGTTTGGTAAATTTTATGCAAAACAGTAGAAAAGTTAACAAGGAACAAGTCAATCCCAGGCAATGGCGCCAAAAAAATGTATTTCAAAACCTTTAAATTTATAAGACTAGAATTACCGGTTAATATAAAGAAACACACGGGAAAAGTATAACCCCTGTATGTAGTATAGATTTAGGGTAAGACCAGGTCGTTTCATGAAATTGGAGTTTCTTAAAAAGTTAATAAGTTTTGCATAGTGAATATCTTTATACTTGTCACGAATCTAAAGATAAAAGGGCACTATTTGAATTTCAAATGATTAAGACATACGTTTATTTGGGGACGAGAGCAAAGATGATGAACACATGAATAGTAACAAACTCATGAATAAACATATAAACACTTAAGTAGACGGGTAGTTATTCAAGCGTTTGTCTATTTTATATAAAATAAAATCCTTTCGGCCTTTAATCTTTGATATATAAAATGCTACTTTATGTTTGATTCATGTTGGGAAATAATAAAGATAAGCTTGTTCAATCAAGTTCATTAGACATAAGATTGAACCTTAAACATTTTTATACTCGGGTTTGATAAACAATTTACTTGTTAATTCCCACAAAACGAGCACCGAATTGTCATAGATAAACAATGCGAAATCCACCACAAAAATGGAGTCATTCGACCTACATCCATTATATATGATAAATCAAGTGCTTAACAAAGATCCGATTAATCCAATATCAAGTTTAACTTCATTAGATGCATGTCTCTTTTGATTCCTTAGAAGTTCAAGCTTTGTCTTAAGGTTAATGTGGCATTTCAGCCACATTTCATTGTACTTAACTTTCCTGTGATTAATACAATTTATCGGGGTAACCCTTTACCCAAAAAAAAGTTTAACTTCATTATTTGCCAAAAACATTATTCTTCATCATGTTCATAATCGGACTCTCATTTATCCCAAATAAACATAAAAGAACTACTCCATAATCATGAAAGCAAAATACATTTGGAATAATATAAACTCAGTAGGAATCATATTCAAGAAGGAAATAAGATTGTACCAATTACAATAGTCAATTGTGAGGATCATACGTGTTCTTTCAAGAACACTAAACGTTATCAAAGTAGTATCCAAGAATTTGAACAATCAGTCACAAATGCTTATACTCTTCCAAAATACATTCTTGGCTTGCTTGAAATCTGCGGTCTGAGATGAACTAAGATGCTAAGTTCAAATAAAATTCCAAAATGTCTTAGTTTCTCCTAATTTTGTTGTTGTGTGATGTTGTATGTATTTTTGTTGTGTTTTTTGGTGATGATTAATATCCATGACCTAGAGACTTATTATATATAACATTATAATGGGTGAATTCATTATGTCAAAGATGAGTGAAAGGTCACATATCAATGTTTAAATTTTAAAATGAGGTCCAAGTCGCCGCACTTCCTTAGAAGTCCATCGTACTTGCTTAGCATTCAATTTTCTCTCTCTCCGGTCGGTTTAAGTCGTCGCACTTCGCTTAGAAGTGCGCCGCATCTTGGCTCCAGCTATTTAATACTTCATTTTTATTTGTGATTCCTTCATTTTACATGAGTTTAGTGTTTTTAAAGGGCATCTTTTCGTTTTTTAGGTCCATTTTTGGTTCTTCGGTCTAATGAAACAACTTTTACTTAAATAAGTATCTAAACATGCGATATTTAATATATTTATATAGATAATTTACATATTTATGAGGGATATTATATGCGTATTTAGAGCGTTATCAGGCCCCTACCTAGACTACTCATGCAACAAACTAGAGACCCCCACCAACATGCTTTGAATGTGGTTTGTCCCCAAAGGGGGCTATTACTAAGAGCAGTAATGTTATAAGTGGAGAATTCAGAAACCGATTCGATAATTAGAAATGGAAATGGATGGTGCTTCGTAGGAAGAGCATTTGTTATTGGCGGAGGAGAAGCTCGTCAGGACCATAATGTAGTTATGGGTACGTTTCTACTCAATAACCGTTATGATTCAATTTTATTCATATACTGAGTGTCCGATAGGGTTTCTGTGATCATTCATTAGATTGCTTATAAATATTGCACCCACTACTTTAGACGTTGAGTATACAAGTGAATTGGACGATGGAAAATTAGTAAAAACCCAACATTGACACTATAAATTCGTCGGTTGACCCTCTGAATTTTGTTGTGCCGCCATTCAACATATGTCTTATGGCATATAGAAATCGAAGCTTTGAGACGTCATCATAGGGATGGATTGGTTTGTCAAGTAACAATGCCAGTGATTGCTTGTAATGAGAAAATGGTCTGTGTACTATGGTAACAAAAACATTAACAATCGAAGAATGATAGAAGTGACATTATGTTGAAAATTATATCCTATATTAAAACCAAAAAGTACATAAAAAAGGTTTTCATGTGTTCCTAGCACACATTAAGGAGAAGAAGAGAAAGATGTTGAAGAAAAGTCAAAGGAAAAGCGACTTGAGGACGTGCCTGTTGTTCAAGACTTTTCAAAAGTCTTTCTTAAAGACTTGAATGACTTTCCACCAACTAGAAAAGTCATAAAATCCAAAGCGACTATTGGTGTTTTAGAGTGGCACCAGTAAGACGAGCGACATTCATAGACTAGCCCCTTCGGGAATGCAAGAACGGTCTAGTCAACTGCAAGAACTCACGGAGAAAGGGTTTATCAAACCAAGTTCCTCACCACGGGGAGCTTTGGTTTTGTTTGTTAGAAGAAGTGATGGGATCTAAGAATGTGATAGACTCTATGAATGAAATAGTTAACTGTGAAGAAACTGGTAGCATTACCGAGGATTGATCGATTTCTCTGTTTCTTCGATCAGTTAAAAGCTCCGTGGCTACTCTAAGATTTGAACTACGGTCAGGTTTACTCCAACCAAGGTTATCGGCGTCGTGGATATCTCGAAGGGACAGAATTTAGGGACTGTTATCGGTCATTAACTAAGTTCAAAGTGCGTCATTTGGAGCTAACCAACGCAACTGCGGTATTCATTGATTGATGAACGGGTGTTTTGTGTCGTTTGTATTCTGTAGATGTTTGTGATATGTGAAAAAAACATCATAATGTACTCTCGAAGCAAGGAAGATCGGGAGGAACATCTGAAGCTAATCTTAGAATTGATTAGGAAGGAGGAGTTGTATGCCAAATTCTTGAATTGTGAATTTTAGATTCCAAAAGTGCAATTTATCGGGCACGTGATTGATAGCTAGGGTATACATGTTGATCCTGCTAAGATCGAGGCTATCAAGGACTGGGCAACACCTACAAAACCAACAGAAATACACTAATTTCTAAGTCTTGCCGTTACTACCGAAGATTTATTAAAGGATTCTAAAAGATCCCCAAGCCCTTCACCAAACTGACTCAGAAAAATTAAAAGTTTGATTGGGAAGAAAAAGCAGAGTCAGCATTTCAATTGTTAAAGCAAAAGCTTTGTAGTGAGCCAATTTTGGCATTGCCGGAAGGAATTGACAATTCTGTGGTCTATTGTGATGCTTCACATAAAGGATTGGGTGATGTGTTAATGCAGAAGGAGAAGGTTATAGTTTATGTGTTAGCCTTAAAATATTAAGTCAAACAAGGAAGCTTTGGTCATTTATTAATATTCATTGTAATAGACTAGATACGGGTATCGGGATCATTTATGTAAGCTAATATGTTACGTGTTATGGGCTAAAGCCCAACCAAAACCCGAGCCAGGCCCATTAGAAAGCCCTAGGCATCCCATGTTTAGATGCTAGGTATAAATACACTTCTCCACACAAGGAGAAGGGTTGGTTGTCTCATTTTCTTTCTTTGTGATAATCCAACCTTCTTTCTTTCTTTCTACCTTATCTCTACTTTCTCTCTCCACATCTCATCTTATTTCTTCCTCTTTTTTATTTGTTCTATAATTGTGAAGTGAAGTGATTATTGGTAATGACATTTGGTATCAGAGCCTCGGGTAGGTTTGGTGATTTTTTGTAGTGATTTTAAGCTTATTTGTGGCTTAAGTAGATTAGCTTATTTTGAGCTTATAAAGCCCACGCCTTAATTTGTTTTTCTTATTTTTTTGTAAAACTCTAATTTTTCTATTATAAAAATGTTTTCTTGTTTTTTTGTTAAACTTCAAATTATGTTTGTATTATAATAATCGTTTTTAACAAGAATGTATTAATAAACAATAAGTGCTTGTATTGACCGAATACAAGAAACATTTCATCTTCTTCAGTTTAGTAAAAAGACTTTCATCTTTCTCTTCTCAAAACCTTTTTCTTATCTGTTGCAAACTGTTCGTGAGCTTATTTTGGTAGAAAACAGCTTTTAAAAGCTATTTTACCTTATTTTGGTCGCAACTTATTTAGTGCTTATTAGGTTGTTTAAGCTTATTTTTTCAAAATTGGTTTGTACTTTCATGTTTAAAACGCTTAATAGTTACTAAATCTAGATTTTTGAAGATCATTCCAAAAAGCAACCACTTTTTCGAAAATTCTACGGTTTGATACTAAAGCTTTCTGCGGTTTGACCAAAAAATATATCTGCAGTTTGAACAAAGCTTCTGCGATTTGATCTCAAAGATTTTTGCGGTTTGAACAAAGCTTCTACGGTTTAATCTCAAAAGCTTCTGTAGTTTGACCACAAAGCATTTTGCGGTTTGACAAAACCTTTCTGCGGTTTGATTTACACGGTTTGCAGTTTGACCAAAACCTTTATGCGATTTGATTCACAAAGTCTGCGGTTTGACCAAGACCATCTAAGGTTTGATAACATCTTTTTGGTTTCTTGAAGAGGTTTGATCCATCAATGAAGAAGACATAGTTTCAACGTGTTTCAGTTTTTCAGGTTTTGAGTTTCGGCTGTTCGCGGGTCTTATAACATATACCATTAGAATCGCGATCCTTTGTACATCATTGTAATGTAGTTGATTTTTGCCGAATAATTCCAAATTGAAACCAAGAAAACATAAACCATACGTTAGCGTTTTTATAACGAAGAAGAAGAAGTGAAAAAGTGCTTGGAAATTTTTTATTATTGTTTAAAAATTGTAGTTTTACACTTTTATCCTCTAAATTTTTAGTAAGTCACTTCAAGCCCTTAGTTTAATAAACTTTATTACTATTAGCCCTTTGTTCTTAAGACATCTCTAATATCAACCTTTAATTCTCAATCATTTTTATCTTTATATTATTATTTTTTTCAAATTTAGCCCTTTAGTTTTAATAATTTTCACCATTAGTCCTAATTTTAAGTTTTTTTACAATCATTAATTAAGCTCAAGTACTTTAATGTTAACAACGATTTCAAAAACAAAACCAAAACATCACTTTACCTACTTAAGATCCTACAAATAATTTTTACTTCACAATTCACGTTAAATTGGAAACGAAAGATACTTTATCTTCGTGTTTATATTCTGAGGAACAAGAGATGCAACGAATGCATAAGCAAACAATAATGCTCAAAGAGAACTCCATGAACAAAATCAATGCACTCAAAACAACCATTCAACATCTCTCAAATCACGATTTCCCAATGAACTTTGGATTCAAATGAGCATTTTACCGACTCTTTGGTCCCGATGAAAGAACTTTCAAGTTTGAGTAGATAACAACATGAAACACCTTGAAACTCAACTCAACAAAGAAACACTTCACGAACAAGACTGCAAGTCCACCTTCAGAATGCACAATGCACAGTTTCAGAAGTTCATACAATCAGAAGTGTTAAAGACTTCCAATTATGATCATGATGCTCGAGAAGCAAGAGAAGACTTCAAACAATACACTCATATGGAAGCTTAATCCTTCAAATACTTGATAATTCAAAACATGGACTCCATTGAGAGATGTATTGATGAAAGAACACTTCATGAACAAGAGATTCAACATAGGTTGAAAAGGTTAAGTGACAAAAACTACAGATTCAAGATTGCAAGGTTCAAGAGGTTAAAGCATTAGATGCTAGTTCGGGATACACAGACAACAGTATCAGACAAAGGGAATGTACATTGTTTATAAAATGATTACAACAAGACAAGGAATGCTCACAGCTCAAAGAAACAAAGCATCACATCTGGGAATGAAAGCAGTGGGTCAGGGAATGAATGCAATGTAAGAAGTAATTCTGGGGATGATACGGATATCAGACCTTCCTATGATACAGAACCAATGGCTAAGGTACCATATACTGCTGAATATAATGTGTTTGCTATTGAAAATAAACATATTAAGCAACCTGAATTCCTTAATGATACATCATTAATGGAAAAGGTTGATAGCAATACCACACCTGATTCATCAGATATGTGTAATAATGAATTCGAGGATGACCAGAATGCTGATGATCATGAAGATGAGCGTGTCGTGCTTGCCAACTTAATTGCAAATTTAAAACTCGATATTGATGAAAATAAAAATATTCAAAAGCAATTAAGGAAAGTAAATGCATCACTCACACATGAACTGAATGAATGCAAATCTGCTCTTACTGAGTCAAATGACATTTGGGATAGATGCAGAAGTGCCCTTCATCACAAAGAGGTTGAGCTTGAGAAGTACAAAAAGTATAAAAATTGTCAACTTGAAAAAGAAGAGATTGAACATAAATATAAAGAAACTCTTGATTTATTAGCACAACAAAAGCACAAATCTCACGAAGCTTTAAAACACAAGCATATCAAACTTTCCAATTTAAAGATAAAAATGTTGTGTTAATACACCAAGGTTCTTTAGAACACATTCGAAGTGATCTTCTTCGAAAAGAAAAAGAACAATTGCAAAAGGATTTCAAAATAAGTCAAGATAAAGATATTGATAAAATAATTGGTTTGGAAAATCAAGTAAAGTTTTTAAACGACGTTGTTTATAAAATTAATCAGTCTATCCAAACCATTCATATGCTAGCTCCTAATCTGAGTCCATATTATAATGGTAGAGCAAGTTTTGTAAATCCTAATACCTCAAGAAAACTCAATCTGAATAACCATGTTTGTATACAGTGCAATACGATAAAGATGATCTTGTGAATATTTTTGCACCAAATAGTGAAGACACACTCATTCTTGAGAAAGAAAGTAGATAAAAAATGGATAAAGACTTAGTCAAACATTACAACTACACATATCAAAACAGTCTTTATGAGCTTTTTACACCATAAACACAGAAATCTCTTGATCAATTGTATTTTGCCAATGATATTAGAAAGAAATTGTGGAGAAAATCATTTGTCAAACGCAAGCCAAATATTGTGAAAAACATCGGATTTTTGCCTACTCAAGCTTCTATAAGAAAGAGCAGTCAAGCTTTTCATATTGTTAAACACAAAATCATTAATTTTCAAACAATCATTGACATGGATTGACAAAGCCGTTCGAAACATCGGTTGGACAAACCAATTACTCATGAGATAATTGTGCATGTAAAAGATCTTTGAATGCCTCTTGAGGAAAAGACAAGAGTAAATGCTAGTGAATTTGAAAAAGTGCTTAAAGAAGAAATGTTAGGGATTTACAGTACGTTCAATCTCTTGAAATAGAACTTGACGCACTGCAATCTGATAAAGATGAATTTTCAAATGAATATGATCTACTCTTGCAAGAATTTCTTTTAAAAGACATTATGTGTTCTATTTTGCGTTTTTTAGCTAATATTGATGAACAAACTGATTTGCAATGTTTGTATCTTAAGAAAATTAAAGAATGTGAAAGTCTTAAAATTGAGCTTTCCAAACGATCTAAAAATGTTTGTAAACAAGATTATAATGAGCTATTAAAATTTTTTCAAAACTTGAGCAACACGTGATTTCTCTTGAACTTGCTTTACAACAATGTCAGGAACAACTTAAAAATGACAAAGTTTAGAAACAACAAGAATCTTCTTCATTGCAAGATCAAAATGAACAATATTTCCTAATACAAGATTTGAAAACTCAATTACAAGACAAGAACATTGTCATAAGTGAGTTAAAGAAACTCATTGAAAAGATGAAAGGTAAGGGTGTGGATACTAATTAGAAAAAGCATAAATATTAGGGAAACCGCCATTGCAACCACTCAGAAATCATCCAGTTGTAAGACAACCGACTGCGTTTAAATCTGAAAGATCTTCGTTTTCAAAACATCGGTTTGCCTCCCTAGTTGTTGAGAAAAATAATTTCACAAAACCAATCACTCCACATTCTTGGCCTCAAGCAAGACAATCTGTGTTTGCTAAATCTTATCATGTGAATGCTCTTAGCCGTTCTAGGAATAGTACAAAGCGTGTTTTTTTTTATTTTTTTTTTTTTCCCTTTTTTTTTTTTTTTTTTTTTTTTTTATTTTTTTTTTTTTTTTTTTTTTTTTTTTTTATTTTTTTTTTTCATCAGTCTCTAAAGGAATCTGTAGGCTTAAATGACATGGTTGATATCTAATACTTAGAGGAAGCTAAGAAAAATACACAACTTCATAAAGACAAAACTTTGAAGTCAAAACCTAGTGTGATTACTCCTACTAGATTACCAAACACTACTAGTGGTAGCAAACCAAAACCTAGGATCTTTAATCAATAACCTAGGAATTGGCCACCATCCATGAGTAGTCGGGTAACAATTAAAGATGTTCACATAGCAGAAAAACCTAGGAATAAAAAGCCTTTCTTGAAATCAAAAGACTTGGCATGTACTACATGCAAAAAGTGCATTTACACTACAAATCATGATGCGTGCATTCTGAAATACCTCTCTGAGGTGAATTATCGTTCCACTCCACAGAAAAAGGATGCACAATCCTATAAGACTACAAAGAGATATATACCAGTAGAAAAGAAAAGCGATTATAAGAATCATGGCAGACAGATCCCCATAGGACAAAGGTTTTCTCCAAATAAGTCTTCCACTGTGTATGTGAAAACAATGCCTCTTAGATCTGGTCTTACATGGAAACCAACGGGTAGAATCTTTACTTATGTTGGTCTTAGGTGGATTCCCACTAGGAAGACTGTTGAAACTTGCATCAACATAAATGATAGTGATTTACAATTAGAAAAGGAAACATGTACTCCTAATACTGTAATTTGTGCAAACTCTTCATCTTTGAGTGCATGTACTTTAGTAGCTTCCGAACCCATTTCTTCTAAGGGTTCAACAAATGTAAATATTATACCATTTTCTACACTTGTTCAAACTTCAATTTTTAATTATTTTAGAAAATCTTCAAAAAAACAAAATACAAAAATAGAAATTCTTCAAAAATCAAATACAAAAATAGAACATTTCCAAAAACAAATACAAAATTAAAAAATGAATAAAACACCAAAAAGAATCTTCTCGGCATGTCTCTTTGAATCGATACCATTTACGTGCCTACACGGGTGTGTAAATGAAGTTCGAGCAAGAGTTCAAATGCTTTCAAAACATGTCATTTCTAAAATTTTCTAATGGCTTTTGTATAGTTCTGTACGAAACCCGCGTTTCAAAGAAAAGAAAAATGTACGTTTCAGTGTGTTTTATCTTAAAAAGAAGAGAAATCTTCTTCGTCTTGAGCAATTTTTTTAAAAAAATCGTGCTCGGGACATATGACTTCTAAGTAAATATCAACTTAGGACTCGTTGTTCAAATAAAGGAAAATGTGCAATCGTATACATTTATCCTCATAACGAGAAGATAACAACTTCTCGGACTTGAGCTGGCACAAAACATCAATTAAAGGACATTCGAAGTCTTTAGAGCTCAAGTAACATTGGTTTTCAAAACCGTTGAACATAATTTTTCAAGAATTTTTCAAAAGGTTTTTCAAAACTTTTAAAAATTGTGTGTTCAACACTCCCTCCTCATGATACTTTCAAAAGTTAAATCACTTTTTATAAATGGATCAATTTTTGAGGGGGAGTTTTTCAAAACCAAAAGCCTTTTAATGTTGGTGGATACATCTCATAAAAATCAAATCTTATGTATCCAAAAACATTCAGTGGAATTCAAAAGTGGAACTAAAATGTCAAACTCAAGTAAAGAACGAATAAATGCAAGAGTATGTAATTGTGCGTGTATCTTCAGATAACGTCCACTGATGAACGTTTTAGCATACAAGTACTCTTACTACGTCTGTTATACCAAGGCATCTTAACTCCATAACTCAACATATTTGTGGTGTCTTATCATTTTTACAAAAGTGTCATATTTTCTATATGGTGACACACATTTATTGTTGGGGGAGCTAATGGAACATTTTTCATAATTATTCCATAAAGATCATGCAGCTTAAACATTTTTCTCCTCATACGTTTTTCAGAAAATGTCATTTTAATCAATTAGTATGAAAATACTAAGTGATTTATTATTTCCATACGAGGAGAAAATGTGATCTAGATGAATGTGATCTTTAAGACTAAAGTGCAAACTCTTTCCTTCATGTGCGAAACAATTTCGAATATCGATGCACATGTGTAGGGGAGCATTTCAAAAAAATAAACTCTCAAAGTGGTAAACATTTTGATTTCTATCAAACATTTTGATTGATTTTTCAATGGTTTTATGGTTATGATCTTATACCCAACAACCTATTAAATCACGATGATTTTGAAGTCATAAGGTAGTTAGGTTAGGTGTTAGTCTTATGATCCAACCAAAACCAGAGGGATCTACCTAAGGGCACTCCATAGTTAGAAATAGCAGTTCTTAGGTATGATTAGATATGAATGAGAATAAGGGAATAATGTCGACTAAGGTTGAGCTAACACATGAACAATCACAACAAGGTGTTAGTAATAACGCCTTGGTAATCATTGAAGGGGTTGAAGAAGAAAAAGAAATGTAAGGATAAAGGGTCTAAACAAAGAAGCCCTTCATAAAACTTTAGGCAGAAACCGGGTCAATACATATGCTATTAGTTTTCACAAAGATGAATTCTGGTATTGAAGACAAGACATCATGGACTTAATGATGCACTTCACAACCCTTCCCAACCATTCAAGATTCTCTCAAAAGATTCTTGTCTCATTTGTCACGGAGATACACACGTTATCTATTGACATCCCACTCCGAGATTATTGATATTGAATAGGTGGCAGTCAGCTCTAGCTTCCGAGTACTAAAACCAAAGTGCACAATCTAGTCTACAGCCAAAAGAGACCAAACATAAATCTCATTAGGATACACTAATGATAAAAACTTGTTGTTCAACATCTAGAACACATGTGATAACAAAGAGTTGTACGCGTTATCCTTGTGATTTTGTTAGAACATCTGAGTGATACTCTTTAGTATTCACAGTAACGATGAAAATCCTTCTAGTGTCAACATCAAACAGCACTACGGTAGGTGACTTGCGAGATTCTATATGAATCAAACTTGTGATAGCTGGATATCAATTTTGGTCCAGTAAATGAATTGATGACTCAGTTAGTAAGATAGTAACTAACTGATTCACTCTTATCGTATTGTCTGCTTTGAGACGTTCCGGTAATGAGAACAAGCAAGTACGGTGAATCTAATGCATCTGCGTTAGACGATCTAATACTTTAAGCCGGAAACCCTGTCAAGGAGGTTCTTCTAAATTGAACCTACCTAATCATAGGCCGGTCCTCACGGAACCGAAGGTTAACGCTACCAAACTTCGACGAATGACAAAGCCATATTCGTCCATATATGTTGTTTATTACTAACCTAAACATGCAGGTTTAGACGACGGTGTAGCAACCTCATTCCAGAAGAGTCAGATTCATTACCGTATGCTCATGCTCGATCAAAAAATATAAAGACATGATGAAAGCTCAAGTACATGTTACTAAAGTCTTTCGCGGACTCTGATTTTCAAGATCTTCCTTAAAGATATCAAGATTATCAAGATAAAGAGTGTCAAGGGAGATTGTTATCAAGCTTTCAAGATGATGAGCATGTTGGTACCAAGACACAAGATCGCAAGATGGAAAAGACGACAAAGATCTCAAGGATAAAGATTTAAAGATCTCGAGATTAAAGACAAAGTCAAATGACAATGATAAAGGCTCAAGATCAAAGATCATACAGCATGAAGGAACAAGCCTACAACGAAGTTAAAGATCAAGACCAAGACCAAGACTTAAGAGCTTAACAACAATACAATCTCAAAGAGCTCAAAGTTCAAAGGGTTTAATGACCTCGTTTCGGGGGAGATTGTTAGCCTTAAAATATTGAGTCGAACAAGGAAGCTTCGGTCATTTATTAATATTCGTTGTAATAGACTAGATACGGCTATCGGGCTCATTTATGTAAGCTAATATGTCACGTGTCGTGGGCTAAAGCCCAATTAAAACCCAAGCCTGGCCCATTAGAAAGCCCTAGGCGTCCCATGTTTAGATGTTAGGTTTAAATACCCTTCTCACCACAAGGAGAAGGGTTGGTTATCTTATTTTCTTTCTTTGTGATAATCCATCCTTCTTTCTTTCTCTCTACCTTCTCTTTACTTTCTCTCTCTAAATCTCATCTTATTTCTTCCTCTTTTCTATTTGTTCTATAATTGTTAAGTGAAGTGATTATTGGTCATGACATTTCTATTTGTTCTATAATTTTTAAGAAAAGTGTACGATTCGGTGCGCTTTATCTTAAAAAGAAGAGAAATCTTTTTTTGTCCTGAGCATTTTTTCAAAAATCTCCTTGCTCGAGACACACGACTTCTAAGTAAATATCAGCTTAAGACTCATTCTTCAAATAACAGAAAGTGTGCACTTATGTACATTTATCCTCACAACAAGAAGATAACAACTTCTTGGACTTGAGCTGACATAAAAAGTCAATTAAAAGAGATATTCAAAGTCTTTAGAGTTTAAGTAACATTTGTTTTCAAAACCGTTGAACACAATTTTTCAAGAATTTTTTGAAATGTTTTTCAAAATCTTTCAAAATTATGTGTTCAACACTTCCTCCTCACAATACTTTCAAAAGTGGAATCATTTTTTTATAAGTGGGTCAATTTTGAGGGGGAGTTTTTAAAACCAAATGCCTTTTAATGTTGTTGGATACATCTCATAAAAGTCAAATTTTATGTATCCAAAACATTCAGTGGATTTGAAAGTGGTAATTCAGTGTCAAACTCATGTGGAGACTGAGCACAATTTTTCAAGACCATATAAATGTCATTTTAAAATTATGTGCTCATTTCTCCTGCACCACTGTACACAGGGTATTCTTGAATACTCATGCGCTTATCTTCGGATAACGTCTACTGCTGAACGGTTTAGCATTCTGGTACTTATATTATGTGTGTTATACCAAGGCATCTTAACTTCATCCTCAACATATTTGTGGTGTCTTTACATTTCTAACATTTGGTGTTAAATTTTTATTAATTGATGACACACATATATTGTTGAGGGGGAGCAACTAGAATAATGTTCTATAATATTCATGCTACTTAAACATTTTTCTCCTCGCATGTTTTTCAGAAAATGTCCTTTTAATCAATTGGTTTGAAAATACTAAGTGATTTATTATCTCCATAGGGGGAGAAAATGTGATTAAAATATGACCAAGAAAAATAAATGCCTAAAGTTGTATGGTAAAACCAAATGATCTAAAGACTCAAAGCGTTTATACTTCTGCCCACATGTGCAAAACACTTTCGTTTATCGATGCACGTGTGAAGGGGGAGTTTTTCAAAAGATGAAATTCTCAAAGTGTCAATAGATTTTGATAATTCTATCAAACACTTTGATTGATTTTTAAACTGGTTTTATGGTTATGATCAAATACCCAACAACTTATTAACTCATGATGATTCTAAAGTCATAAGGTGGTTAGGTTAGGTGTCCTATGATCCAACAAGAACCGGAGGGATCTACCCAAGGACACTCCATAGTTAAAAATAGCAGTCCTTAGGTATGATTGGAGATGAATGATAATAAAGGAATAATGCCATCTAAGATATGAGTTAACACTAGAACAATCACAACAAGGTGTTAGAAATGATGTCTTGGTAAGCATTGACAGGGCTGAAGAATGAAAAAGAAATGTAAGGAGCCCTTCATACACTCAAGGCAGAAACCGGGTCAATACATATGCTATCAGTTTCCATAAAGATAAATTCTGGTATTAAAGACAAGATATCATGAACCCAGTGATGCACTGCACAACCCTTCCCAGCCATTCAAGTTTCTCTTAAACGATTCTTGTCTCATTTGTCACGGAGATACACACGTTATCTATTGACATCTCACTCTGAGATTGTTGATATTGAATAGGTGGCAGTCAGCTCCAGCCTTCGAGTACTAAAACCAAAGTGCACAATCGAGTCTAGAGCCAAAAGAGATCAAACATAAATCTCATTAGGACACATGAATGATAAACATTTGTTGTTCAAAATCTAGAACACAAGTTACAAAGAGTCATACGCATTATCCTTGTGATTTTGCCAGAATATCTGAGTGATACTCCTTAGTATTTATAGTGATGATGGAAATCCTTCTAGTGTCAACATCAAACAACACTGCGGTAGGTGACTTGCGAGATTCTATATGAATCAAATTTGTGATAATGGGATATCGATTTTGGTCCAGTGAATAAATTGACGCCTCAATCAGTAAGATAGTAACTAACTAATTCACTCTTATCATGCTGTCTGCTTTGAGACGTTTCGGTAAAGAGAACAAGCAAGCATAGTGAATCTAATACATCTGCGTTAGAGGATCTTACGCTTTAAGCTAGAAACCCTGTCAAGAAGATTCTTCTTAAATTGAATCTACCTGATCACAGGTCGGTCCTCACGGAACTGAAGGTTAATGCTACCGATAATCGACGAATGACAAAGCCATATTCATCCATATCTATTATTTACTAACCTAAACATGTAGGTTTAGACGACGGTGTAGCAACCACATTCCAGCAGAGTCAGATTCATTACCACATGCTCATGCTCGATCGACAAATATAAAAACATGATGAAAGCTCAAGTACATGTTACTAAAGTCTTCCGCAAACTATAATATTCAAGATCTTCCTTAAATATGTCAAGATTATCAAGAAAAAGATTGTCAATGGAGATTGTTATAAAGCTTTTAAGATGATGAGCATCTTGGTACCAAGACACAAGATCGCAAGATGGCAAAGATGACAAAGATATCAAGGATAAAGATTTAAAGATCTCGAGATTAAAGACAAAGTCAAAAGACAATGATAAAGGCTCAAGATCAAGGATCACAAAGCATGAAGGAACAAACCTACAACAAAGATAAAGACCAAGACCAAGACTAAGACTCAAGAGCTTAACGACAATATGTGGAAACTAGAAGGGGGTTGAATAGTTTTTACCGTTTTAAAATTAAAACTTAGATTGTCAACTTATGTGAACTCAAGAGATATGCACAAGTGTATATGATAGCGATGCAATAAGTAAGTAACTAATCTATGAAATATAAACAAGTAAAGATAAGAAAGATCAAACCAACGACACAATGATTTATAGTGGTTCGTCTACGAAGCTCCTCTTCACCCTACTCCACTCCCCAAGTGCCCAACTTGAGAGTTATCTTCACTATGTCAACAAGCTCTCTTTAGGCGGAGAAAATCGTACAGTCGCTTACACTTTTTTCGGTACTAAGCTAAATACCGAGTTTTACTTCGAGATAGAACCAATCTAACACACTATGTATTTTATGGCCTAAATACTAACCTATCATACGCATATGATACACACAACATATAACACCCGTCACCGGATCAGGTTAGTCAACTTTAACTATTGACCCGGCTAGTCGATACTCCGTTAGGTTTATGTGCTTATGTGTTTTCTGTGGCATAAAACATGAATAATTTTGGGAATTAAGTGGTTTAACCATCTTATTTCTCTCTAGTTGTGTTGGTCATATCTAAGTATTCACGTTTTCATTAAACGTTGAATTATTTTTTGTAGCATGCCTTTAGGCATCATAGATACCTACCGAGTACCATATAATAGTGACTTTAGCCCATAGTAATAAAATAACATAAATAGGTTAAATATTAGGTAAAGTATTTAAAAAAAAGTAATAATTAGTTATAGGTGAATAATGTCAAATAAAAGAAATAATAAAAAAAATCATTTTAGTAATTTGTTTTCGAAATAGAAATAAATCATATTGCACCAATTTGAACCAAGATTCTTATATCTTTAAACGAATCGAATGATATCCCCTTACCAACAATAAGAATATTTGACTAACAATTTTAAGCTTGTTGTAAAATAATACTAATGGGCTTATGTATATTCACCATTATCTCAACCGGCCCGTTAGGGTTTACATGTATTTATCTTCCTTATAAATACTTGATACTTGTAACCTCTTGGATTGATATACCTGAATAAGAATTCTCCATTCTCCTCATTCTTCTCTTATTCTTGTGTTCTTGTTCTTTACATTTATAACACGTTATCAGCACGAGTCTCTATAGCTAGATGAAACGAAAAATTCATAATTGGTTTTGACGGCTGAAATTTGTATCCATCATCAAGGTACTGAAATAGCTACCAGGTAATATAATTTTATGCACAAAGGATAGATCATTGATGCTTGTATTTGTTTACCAAGATCTACTATGATCTGCAATATTTTTTTAATAATTTTGATTATTCTCTTAAACTCTTTCGTATAGTAAAAGAACAATAAATT
>BQNB010117147.1:0-21226 GCA_026074375.1 Tanacetum coccineum
GACTTTTTAAAGAATTAATCTATTAAGCTATTTGAGAATCCTTCAATCTAGCAGACTTGAATGTTTGATAAAAATTACTAGAAAACTTAATAAAACTTTAATCTAAGCTGATTAAAACTAACATTTAAACTAGATTAAAGCTTAACAAATTTGGTTAAACTACCAAAATCAACCTAAACAGTCTTAACTAATGTTAAGACTGCTTAACCCAAACACCTCTTTAAACTTTTGAAAAACATATTTAAAGCAAAACAAACCTTAATAAGCATTAATTTATGAAAACAGATAAAGAACTATAGATATTAAGGATAAATAAGCATGAACCTAATGAAAATAAGCACTAGATAATAAGCTAGACTAAATAAACTAATTTAGATTCAAAACGACATATTTTATGAAAATTCAAAGTAAGCTACTACTAAACTACATTAAGCTAAATCTAGATATGATAAGCACATAAGCATAGATTAATAAGCACAATTAAGCAGTGAATAAGTAAAATAAGCAGTTTGATAAGCTGCGATTGAATTTAAGTAAAAATAAGGTAAAGTAAATATACCTTAGTCCTTTGCTTAAACAAGGACATAAAATGCTCTAAGAGCTAATCTACAAGCTCCAGCATAAGCTGGTAAATCATCATAAGCCCATCCATTTATGGCTTATCATCCAAATAAGCTCACTAAGTAACTCCCAAACATATTTTGATTTAATTTGTATAAAAGTAAAGACAAAATTTAAAGATAGTTGTTAAGAAGCTGAAATTTTATTAAATGAAAAGGGATTACAATGCTTTTGAAAGGAAAATTACAATAAGGAAACATAATAAGCTGAAACTTAAGCTACACTACTCCTATCTACACTACATATCTTCTACTATATGAAATCCTTCCTATTTATAGGAGAAGAATGAAGCTTCTAGGCCTTCAGGAGCGTCTTTAATATCCATCCATAGCCCTTTGATCATAACAACCTACCTATCATCCATTTTGAGCCCTTAATTGCCTCCACGTCCTTTCCACCAATGGTATGGCTTGGGATTGCCAACGTGGCCTGCTGTGAAGCCACGTTGATCTTATAGAAGAGGTTGTGTGTGTGGTGAAATGATTTTACACGTACATTAATTCGCAGTATAAAAGAATGGAAGGGAGGAGGATGATGAACAGTAAATTTAACCTTGTGTATTTGTTTGACTTAGATAAGGGTGTGGGATTGGGCTTTTTATTATAACATAGGCCAAGTTTGGACTGGATTTGGGTTATTTAGATTTGGACTTAATATGTATTAAGGCTTAGGTTTTAATCTTTTAATTGATAATGGGCTAACCCGGCCCATGAAACGGGTACGGATTGGCCCATTAAAAATAAACACGCCTTTGGCTTTATTTTTCTCACGCTCATTCCATTCTCGTGCTTGGTTTTGTATGCATTGCCTTTGTTTTTGTCCTTTTATTAAATATCTGTTACCTACAAGACACAATTCGAAATACAAACGTATACAATGCATTTTTATATCGTTTTCGTTCATTATTGGTCTTTTTAGCTTAATATGAAGAAATAAATGATATGTGTTTAAGCACATATCAGCAGGCTATCTTGAGGGCCATACCTTGGCGGGGAATTCCTAAATTGTGTTTGCAGTCATGGTAGGTTCCATTATTACCTGTGCTTTTGCGGGGCAACACTTGATTGTGTTTGCAGCCATGCTGCTATGTTGGAATGTATTTGGGTTTTTGTGGTGAAGGCATTTATATCAGGAATGTGCGTGTCATTCTTGCGCAGGGGCCATGCTAATCTTCTCTGTATCATTCCAATTTTGTGGTTTTGGTTCTTTAATAAATGCTGCCTTTTAAATAAAAGCTTATATCAAGAATGTTCTCTTGAATGTGAAACGGGTTGGCCGTTATCGTGTGTTTAAATATAGGAAACGATTTTTGATTTCAAACACTCTAGGCAATTATTCAAGATTTACAAAACTGATAGGTTATGTCGCTTTCGTTGTTCTCGAATAACTACCTAGAGTAGTTGTTGTAGGAGCCATTTCTTGATTTAAGCTATCAAAATACGCTTGCAGACATCATTTATTATTTGTGGGAAATTACAACACTCTAGGTAGTTATTTGAGATTTTTGGAACTGACAAGTTGCATTACTTTTATTAGTCTCAAACAATTGCCTAGAGTGGTTACCCGTCGTTTACGAATATTTTGCAGATGGTGTTTCGGCTCCTGGTGTGGTAACTTTTTCTGTTGCCGTTTCCGTAGATTATACAGGTTTTTTTATACACTAGTAGTTGGCACGATGGATTCGTTAGCGAGCTGAATTGATACAAGTAATGGAGTGCCAGGTCTGTTGTTTTACTCTTAAATTTAGAGTTTCATATCTAATGATACTGTTGTGAGCTGTTGTGGTGTATTCTTCGCAAAAAAATGTTGCATGCGCAGTTTCTCCCATATCATCTGCCTTTTCCCAAATACCAGCTAACTTCCACTTTCAAATAGGGTATATATAGGGCATGGTTTATTTTTTTGTGTTTTGCGTGCCGGTCAAAAAGGTACAGGATATCAGTGCGGTGTTTCGGTCTATTGCTTGGCTAGGCTACCTCTTTGGTATGCAGCCGCGGTAGATAATACCAAATACATGTTACTGTGAAATGGTGATGATGAATATAAGTGGTCTATTACTTGGCTAGGCTACCTGTTTGGTATGCACTCATGACAGACATTCATTTAAAACTCTTACCCGAGCCAAACGGTTTTGCATCAATCACTTAATCAAGTTACTTTATATTAGTTCTTAATTTTTTTTCATATCGCAATGGTGTTGTGCAATTAATAGTTAGCCGTCTGGTGGTGAAGAATGAAGCAGCTTAGCACAGTCAAGTGGGAAAGACGTCGGAATGAATGAAATAGTTCACGAACATCAACTTTTTGTCGGCCGGAGAACGAAACACTATAAGAAGTATGCGTCGTCTATAACTAAATTCATTTGTTATGTATTACGAATATGTTGTAATTTTATAGTCCGTGTCCAATAACAATTTGGAACCGTACGACCTCGCGCCCCGTAGCAGAGTGTGGCCCGAAATATGTGTGATTATGTGTGACTTTCAAATTGTATCTAAGCATTCGAAACATGACTTATGAATATATGAAGAAAGTACTCCTAGTTTCGTTTAAAATAATAAGCGTACAATCCCGCTCTCCGCATCAGAGCCTGCCCCCCGCTGTGGAGCGCGGGCTTTAAACCTCGTTATTCTTTAAACAAATAAATGGAATGCGTTTGTAATGAATGAATATGTTTTTTTATTTTAGTTATTATAAATTAGGGTACTTATAAATTAAGAAGTGAAGGGTAATTTAGTCTTTTTCTTCAATTTATTTGAAATAATTTTCGACATTTTAAGACTAGTTTTTATGCTTAGATAAAAAAGTTAATTGCATAAATCGTTTATATAGTTTTCGGGTCTGACGAAATTGATCCCTAAACTTTTCTTTTCATGAATATTCTCTTCAATGTTTTGACCCGTAACGATTTTGATCTTTTTACCAATTATTTTGTTTGTTGATCATAAAATGCTTGTTTATAATGTTAAAATGAGAAAAATGCCCTCTTATTACTACAATTTATTATTATTTTATTCTTTTTTATTTTTATTTAAAAAAAAGCATTATTATTAAAATTATTTCTTTTTTCTCAACAATTTTTCGCATATTTTTTTCAGCTAATTTTTATCTTAAAAAAATATCAAGAAAAAAAGCCAACCCAAAGCCAAACCCCGATCTCGTAGGCTAAAGGGAGTGGTATGCATTCACTCAACATCCACATCAGCGCCACCTCATCTTTCTCTCTTCTCTCACTTCCCTCACTCACACTCACTCACCTTTCACACCCATTTTTTATTTTTAATTGTTTTATTTATAAACTAAAAAAGTAAATATTAACGTAAACGTAAAAAACTAAAAACGTAAAACGCATGAAATTAACAAATTTTATTCAAACACTAAAACTTTTATTTATAAATTAAAAATGTTACATAAGCGTACGAAATAGACAAACTAAAACATGATTCGAACCATTATATTGTTCTGTAATGGTTAATCATTTCTTCTTTCTCAGCAATGGTTTGAAGCAATACGTTTTTGGCCGCCACAAAGTTGCTTGAGTTTGTTATATCGACATGGGTCGCCCTTTTCAGATCATTGAAACCGAACTTGATGAGAGGATGATCATATAGTGACTTCACCCTCAATATTTCTGGACCACGGCTACGTATTTGATCCAGGTACCGATTCAACTCAAACAAAAAATTGTTTACCAGTTCGACATCAACTACAAGTTCTTGACGTAGTCGCCTAATAGTAGTTTGTCTCGCATAATTTGGTTTAGTAGCCATTTAGTGGTTATTTTGAGTTTTGAAGAATGTGTGTGAAAACGGTTATTATTTGAGAGAGTTTAAAATAATGTGTTTGAAAATGATGTGTTATTTTGAGTTTTTAAAGGGATATATATATAGTGAAAGTGGACGCTAAATTAAAAAAACATTACCACTTACATGGTGAATGGCTCACCGGTACTGCTCATTTTTTCCAAGACTCACACATGAGTGAGTTGGTTCATTTTGGGAGTTGATGCGGTCGTTGTAAACGCAACAGGTTTTACAACTCCCTAGGAAAAGTACCTAATCGTTGCAGTGTAGTATAGCAAGGACTCGGGGTTGTTATCGTTCTCTAGGGGAATAACGTGTGAAGGCTCAAACTAAACTTAACTAAGATCTAAGGGTTAAAAGAAGATTTTTTTTTGTATTTTTAAATATTATGAAAGCAAGTAAAATTCTAGTTTTTAAGAGGTGGTTTTGGTTCTAAACTATTTAAACTAAAATTAAATCTAAACTACTTTTATGGAAACTCGATAGGTAAACAAACATATTTACTTAATCATGCACTAATCCTTTGTTTGCTTCTCATAATCATATTGCTTTGTCACACTTGTGATGAATTGTGTAAATATTTCCTAGGTCATGGATGAATTTCACGAATCCACCATCCATGTAATATTCCGTTAAGGCAACGCACAAGTAAGGTAGTATGAAGACTATTACAAAGCCCCTAAGAGTACATTACATGCATTAAAATACTTAAGATGGATCAACCATATTAAGGGTAAGGTAGTATGAAGACTGTTACCGATGGTAACCTTTCTACACAATCGCGTTTCCCTAGACGTCTATGCTAATGTAATGTTTTATAGCCAGTTTTATAGAGCCTAACGTGCACATCCATTACAAAAAGCAATATTAAGAGGATCTGCAAACTAAGTTTCATGCAATCATAAGTAAATACTAATAGATCTAGCCTAGCATGTTAAAGAGAAGCGAAGAACAGTAATTAATCAGACAACACATAGACATATTGAAATATTAAGAGATAAAGGACTTCACTTGAATAAAACATGAGTTAAAGGCTGCTACAAGAGGGTTTTAAACCTTAAAACGACCTAAATAGCTGGTAAACTCGAACCCTAAGTATAAAGTTCGTATCCCAAAAGTTCCACACTTAAAACCCTAAAAACGAGTTTGTATATATAGAAAATAGGCCGCGACGGTGTCGCTTTGTAATCCTGACGCCATCGCTTTGCAGAATCTTCTAGGGTTTCTTTAAGTCGGTTAGATCCTGACGGCGTCACAAGAATCTTGACGTTGTCTCTTGCAAGTTCTGACGGCGTCGCTAGTAATTCTGACGCCATCTCCACAATCTGTGAGCAATTTCTTCATCGACTTTGGTGTAGAGTTGTAATCTTGTTCGTTTCTTCCCCAAATGAGTCCAGGTCACGCGTATATCCTCCAAAAGCTTCCAAAATGCTAAAAACACAAAAAGAAACGATTAAGCACGTATTTTGGGCATATTTGCATGATTTAGGGGGTTAAATGACCTCGAAAAAGTGTATAAAATGACACCTTACCAAATACCCTTACACTTGGGATTTACTTGTCCTCAAGCAACTGATGGGCTTTTCTACCTAGACAATAGCAATATCGGGGGCATTTAACTTACTTCTGAAAGATAATTTATGACACAACCAATTAGACCTCATAATTAAAAGCACGAAAATTATATACTAGCACCTCATAATAAGTGTTTGGATTCTCTCTTTCTCTCGGGTGTATAATGAATTATAACAATATGGGAAACAGAAAATTAACACTCATTACCTGTCATAGCATATAAATTACCATAAGCTTGATAAAGGATCAAACCTCCACCGCTACGGCGTAAGCACCTAGGAATTACTATCAAAGAGGTATTTAAAGGTTTGTGATGTATGGGCGTAAGTTAAATGGAAACAGAAACATATGGGATATATTTGGGTGGATTTGGGGGTGGTGGTGAGTTAATTAATATACAAGAATACATGCGAAGGCGTTGTTAAGCCAAGACTCGACCACACTAGGACTAAGGTATACAAAACTCTACATCCAACTCTTTCTTTTTCTTTTTTGACTCTTTCTTGACATAAACATAAACATAAACATAAGCTAGATGGCAGCCCGTACATTTTTTCTTTCTTTTTCTATTTTTTCTATTTTTTTTTCTTTTTTTAACTTTTTTTCGTACACGTTTGCCCTGCCATCTGCTGAAACATAATAATACATGACTTAAGGTTTATAAACGTACCCCTACACTTAAGTTTTAGAACTCATAAACATAAACTAATCTAATGACCCGAATTGAAAGGATCAAAATAACATGGAGTGTATTAAGCACATATGGGGGTAATAAATCGACTTTCTTCCCCAGTTCTTCATAAATTAAAACTACCATGAATCCCAATCGTCTCAAAACTGTATACACTAATAAAAGACTCGACTTAGCAACCATGTACTCAAGCAATTAATTTACTGGGTTTACATATGTGATAACAATAATGTACTAAAAACTAGTACATACAAGGAAGGCTAAGGCGATTTAGGTGTAACAATTGGTGTGGATGTAAACAATGTTCTTCATTAATAATTCAGAATCCACTAGAAAATTAAGAGAACTGCGAAAAAGATAGGCTCGGAGGGGTGTACTAGGGGTATCTTGCACTAAAAATGAGTGCGAAGCAAGGGTGTGGGGATGGTTATATGATCGGGGAGACCATGATAACAAATACAGGTTTAAAATAAGGTTTATCCTAATGCCTCTTATCATTTAGCAAATCCTAATCACAAGAATGCGATCTCACTAAGCAGTCTTGGGATGAATCACAAAAGCAAGTTCTAGAATTTAATATACTACCGGTACACTTTCATATAGTTTTAACCAATACCAATGCTCCAGAAAAAGCGACAAAACCACATATGCACGATCAAATCCATGAACGCGATACATGCGATTGATCATTCCTTAACTCGAGCAAGCTAAAGCTAAGACTATCTTAAGCACCAAAGATGGGTGCTTGAATTTCTAAAGATCTAGGGGCGAACCTCACATTTTTTGAATGTAATTTTTTAGAGTGGTGAGGTTTTTGTGCTAGTCATATAATTTCTATCCATGAGACGCTAATAATACTAAGTTTTCATCGGTATGTGCCATAAAAATTTTAAATTTGGGTTGAAATTACCTTCTACGCTACGTTTCAGTATATTACTCATCTTTTTAAAGACAAAGCAAATGCAATTGAAAGAATAGTTTCTAAGGCTTGTTTCCCCCTACACTTAAATTGAACATTGTCCCCAATGTTCTTAAAAGTACCCAAATAAAGGGATAAAGGGAAAAGAAAAAGGTAAAAGAAACTAGTACTCCCCTGGTTTTGCTCGATAATAAAGAAGAAACAAATGATAAGCTGGTTAAATCGTCATCCAAGAATCGTCAAGCGAATATCCAAAGAACTTCCGGGCTTCTCCTTATCAAATATAACCTGAAAATCAAAGACAAGAAACAACTAAAATGAGCGTAAAATTGGCGAAATGATAATATACAACGAAACTATTAGGGATTTGACACTATGAAAACAATAAAGATAGGATAAATGTGCTAATGTAATCGTGGTTTTCTGCAACTTTTAGGAAAATTACAAATTATGGAAATTATACAAAATTAATTTTTCAAAAAAAAATCGAATTTTTATAGTCCTGGAGACGCGACGCCGTCAGGATCAGAGATTGTGAAAATTCTCTATTCGTTTTCTTGGAAAAAATTTTGCACGCAATTCTATTAGTGATTTCCTTGAAAAATACTGCATAAACTACGAGAACGATTAGTACAATCATATGACTCTAACATGACACAAGACGCGAATTAATCTAAATTATTCATTTTATATGTTTGAAATGGTTCTTAAAAACCGGATATTTTCCCCTACACTTATTTGATGCAAAATATCTTTGATTTCAATTAAGACGAAGTTAAAGACAGAACAAAGCATGATCACATAATTAAAACGTATAAAAACAAACGATAAAGAATCACTCCTAGTATGCGGGAAAGTAAAAGATTGAGTTGCCTCTCAAAAAGCGTTTTTCTTTATTTAATGATTCTTATAGCTAGACTCGGAGTCACGCTCCTTACGTGACTCCTCCTTCGTCACTTACTTCACCATCTTCCAGTCTAGTTAAGTATTCGGGTCCAAGCTCTAGTAATTCTATATAGAACCCCAATATCTTATTCATCACGTAGTCTACTCTTTTTTTGTCCTCCTCTTTCCTAAAGTAGACCGATTTTGTATGCTCTTTTTCCAAATCCGTCAGCGAATTAAATTGCTCTTTCTTATGGGGCATCTTATAAGCAATCTCATCGGTGCCATTTGCAAACCTTAATATCCCTAATGATAAATCATGAGTCATGTTATATATTTCAATAAAAGGCTTCCCTAGTACTACTTGTGACAGCTGATGCGGTTGTCGTTAGACTTCAACAAAAAGTTTGTCAACTCCCTAGGCACTGCACCTAATCATTGCAGTGTAGTATATGCAAAACTCGGGGGTTGTTATCATTCTCTAGGGTAATAGGTTGGGAAGGCTCGAACATAATCTAACAAAGGTCTACGGGGTTAAGAGAAGATTCTTTTTGTATTTTTATTTTATAGAAAGCAGGTAAAATCATAGTTTGAGAGGTTGGTTTGTTTTATCTAATTAAACTAAATAATAATCTAAATTATTTTGGTGATAACTTATATGATAAACGAACGTATTTACTTAATCATGCATTACTTCTCAGATTGCTTCTTCTAATCATGTTGCTTTGCCACACTTGTAATGATCTGTGTAAGTATTTCCTAAGTCATGAACGAATTACACAAACCCGCCATCTACGTAATATTCTGTTAAGGCAACGCACAAGTAAGGTAGTATGAAGAGTATTACAAGGCCCCTAAGAGTATATAAAATAAATTTGAAATATCTTAAGAGTGATCAACCATATTAGGGGTAAGGCAGTATGAAGACTATTACCGATGGTATCCTTTCTACACACTCGCGTTTCCCTAGACGTCTATGCCAATTTAATATCTTATGGCTAGTTTTATAAAGCCTAACGCGCACATCCATCACAAGAAGAAACATTAAAAGGATCTACAATCTAAGTTTCATGCAATCATAAGTAAATACTAAAGGATCTAGCCTAGCATGTTATAAGAAGAAAAAGAACACAAATCAATCAAACAACACATAGACATATTGAAATATTAAAGGGATAAATGAACTTTACTTGATTAAAACATGGATTAAAGGCTGTTACAATAGGGTTTAAGGCCCTAAAGACGCCCTAAAAAGCTGCCAAACTCAACTATAAAAGTTAGGGTTCGTCTCCCAAAAGTTACACACTAAAAACCCTAAAATCGGTTTTGTGTATATAGGAAAAGCGGCGCGACAACGTCGTGTTGTAAACGTCACGCCGTCGCCACGTAGAATCCTCTAGAGTCACTTTAAGTCGGCTACGTCCTAACGCCGTCGCCAAATCCATGACGCCGTCACTTTGAAAATCCTGACGTCGTCACTTGAAGTCTGCGACGCCGTCTCTACGCTTTGTATGCACAATTCTTCAAGATAAATAGTGTAGAGTTGTAGTCTTGTCTGTTTCTTCACCAAATGAGCCCAAGTCGCGTTTATTTCCTCTAAATGCCATCCAAGTGCTAAAAACATGAAAACAAACGATTAAGCACATAATCTGGGCATATTTGCATTATTTAGGGGAATAAATGACCTTGAAAAAGTGTATATAATGACACCTCATCAAATACCCATACACTTGGGATTTGCATGTCCTCAAGCAAATAGGATTTTCTACCTAGACAATAGCAATATTGGGGGCAATTAACCTACTCTTTAAAAGCATTTTACGACACAACCTCCTAGACTTCGTAATTAAAAGCACGGAAAGCATATACTAGCACATCACATAAGTGTTTGGGATTCTCTCTTTCTCTCGGGTGTATAATAAATTATAAAAACTATGGGAAACAGAAAATTAACACTCATTACCTGTCATAGCATATAAATTACCATAGGCTTGGTAAAAGATCAAACCTCCACCGCTAGGCACAAGTATTAGTCATTACTATCAAATAGGTCTTTAAAAGGGTTGTGGGGTGTAGGTGTAAGATAACATTAATGAAAATGGAAATGGATAAGATACAATTGGGGAGTTACTTTTTGTGTGAATTTGGGGGTGAAAAGGTTAGCTAATTGTATATATGAATGCACGCTGATTGGGTTGCTAAGCCAAAGACTCGATCAAATATATACAAACTCTACAGAACTCTACATCAATCTCTTTTCTTTTTCTTTTCTATTTTTCAATTTTTTTTGTTTTTTAAATATAATACATCACCTAGGGCTTATAAATGCACCCATACACTTGAGTTTTAGTGTAAAACCCGCATGAAATTCCCATTAAATTTAAACTTTTAATATTTAATAAATCACGACAAGTAAAAACGTATATTAAATACCTCATGAAAAGTTAGCACACGAAATTTAAAAAGTCATACGTATCACGGGAACATAATGAAATACCAAATCTCACAAGTGTAAAATTACCAAAACGCCCCTAATGCAATAAAAATGCATAAAAGCATGTATAAAATTCATTTTAATTCTATAAATCATGAAAATGCAACATGTGACAAATATGAAATTTATGTAAGGATATAATACTTTATATTATGCAAGAAAATAATTAGTATTTATATAAAAAATACTTTACCCGAATTTTATGTAATTAAATTACTTATATATGTAAAGAAAGTACTAAATAAATCATGATAATAAGGAAATAAATATAGTAAATTATGAAATCTGATTTTAATATTTGGAATCCCATTAATTCGGTCAAACATCCCTTATAAAACTAAACAACAAATTGTTAGTATTTGAAAAACCCTAATATACTAAAACACATACATCGGCCATTCAAAAAAAAATTTCGAAGATAAGAGAAGCACGTATTTTTCCAGGCCATTTATCATTTTTCAACGCTTATTTGTAAGATCAAGGAACACAAGAAAAATAATAATAGATTTTCTTGTTCATTGGTATCGATTGTGCGGGAATATTCTGATTCCGAAAATACCCATCGGGTATAAATAATTCACACGAAATTCCAAGATCATCAAAGGTATTTCTAAAACTCATTTTTCATCATATGGAATCATAATAATCATTATAAAATTGTTCATGCATGATAGATTAATTATTTGAACAAAAAGAAGATCGAAACCCTAATTTCTTGCTAGATATGTAATCGGCATATATAAGACTTTTAAAATTAGTTTTATATTTTTCTAAGATATTTTATATATTTTAGATCTCAGATTAATTGGATGGTTAAAAATGTATGGAAGACTCTAAACAATTATTTTGGATTTTATGGTTTTAGCCGATTTGAAATATTATAGGGAAAAGGAAAGAAAATGTGTAAAACGTTGTTGGGGTGTGAGTTTTTATATTTTGCCAGATTCTTTAAGGCCTAATTATTGTATAATATGATGTCAATTGATTTGGAGAAATTTAAACTAGGGTTTGTGGAATTTAAATGCATGCTCGACTGTGTAATTAAAGTACAAGACTTGTTTAGTAATTTCTGCAATTATGGGAGACTGTTTTTGGATGTTAGTATATTTGTTATAATATGAGAAAATAATTTGGGGTCGAAAATGTCATTTTGATATTAATTTCTGGATTAAAAGTGATTAATTATGCAATTATATGTTAAATAGTATTAATTAATTAAAGTAGTGGGACTTAAACTGTAAATTCTGGAAAGTGTATGGTTCTGGAGTAATTAAAGTATAAGATCTAAATTTCCATATTTGAACTATAAGGACTTGTTTTGTAATTATGGTAATTAAAAGATATAGTTTAATTAAAATATCAATGAAAATACAAGGACTAAATATGTAAGTCATGTAAATTGAGGGTTTGACTTGTAAATACAGAAAATGCGGAAGGTTATAAGCTGAATAAAATATGAAACTTTGATATTTACACTTTTACACCTGTAAGTTGTTGATTTTGCTTGTTTAAACCCTTAAATACGGGAATTGTACGTATTAAACCTAAATTGCAAAATTGATATGTTAAGTTCCTAAATTATTCAAAATACTTTATAGGACCTAAAATGATGAATATGCTATTTATGGAAACCTGCTATTTATAGAAACCTGCTATTTATGGAAACCTGCTATTTATGGAAACCTGCTATTTTTAGAAAGTTACTATTTATAGAAACCTGCTATTTTTTAGAAAGTTACTATTTATAGAAACCTGCTATTTTTTAGAAAGTTACTATTTATGGAAACCTGCTATTTTTAGAAAGCTGCTATTTATAGAAGAAAATCTGCTATTTTTGGAAACTACTAAATAAGGAAAGTTACTATTTTAGAATATTCAAGTATAGTAAATTCATAATCATGGTATCCAATAATCAAGAAACATACAGTATACTAATCAAGGGAAAGTTACTAAAATAGGAAGCTGCTAAAATGGAATGTTATAAAAATAGAAGAACTTAAATCATGACAAGTATGACTCTATACAAGCTCTTTATCATGTAGCAGTTTTGTGAGACAGGAGTGATATCTTTCTATTTCTTCCTTTAACTGCTTCATGTCCAGGTAAGGATATTCCGTTCTCCTTTCAGTAAGGAATTCCCTACTATTATGATCATTTCAGAACTGCTATGCTTCCCCATTTCTATGTTTTTGCCATGATTTATTTCCATGTGGTATCTCATTGTCCACTGCCGAGCTATATTTATATGCATATGACATGTTTATGTGACTTACCACCTAGTTATGGATACGAATTGGTACCATGACATGCACTTGAGGCACCTGTGTCATGACTCTTTGCGTTGAGAGTGATTTCCCACGCCGGCATCCCTTTTCATGTTACTTTATTTCATGTTGGCATTATTATTCGGGGGTTTGGGTGCATCCTAGTTTTACATGTTTTATACGGTTTATGGTGATTGGTGGGGTGTGCTCTACATCCGTCACATGGAGTGATCCCTCCACCATTTTATTATAGAGGTCACACCCTCTAGTACATGTTTGAGGCATCCCGTTACTTTATGCATGTATGCACGTTATTATTATGTATGTATTATATGAGCTTCTGTGGGCAAACCCCTTAGTGCTGTGGATATGCTTCCTAAGACATTCATTATACGTTACATTCTTAACAACCATATTCTTACATGTTCATTGCTAATTCTTTATCATATTTTCTCCAGGTTCTCATGACACTCCTGATATCTTTCCGCTGCTTTATATTCTTATCCAAGACTTATGTTTATTATTTCTCTCATATATCCGATTCCAACGAGCGTTTATGCTCTGCCGTATTCTTTTCATGTTTCTTTACAGGCAGGGTAAACTAGAGGGAGTTGGGCTAATGAGAGATTGTTGCTGTTAGGAAAGAGACCCTTAGATTCCCTTCTATTATCGTTGACATTGAAGACTTATGTTTTGGACACTTGTTTGTTCTTCAAATCCCTTTATGTTTATGCATGTTAAACTCTAATGGGAGCCGATGTTTGTTTTCGGGCTTTCACATTGTGTAGTTATCAGTTATGTTTTATGCCTTTTATCTTTTTTTAACATAATACATCACAACTTAGGGTTTATAACACACCCATACACTTGAGTTTTAGAACTCATAATTACAATCTAACTAATGACCCGAATTGAGGTAGATCAACATAACATGGAGCTTATTGAGCTCTATTGGGGGTAATAAATTACTTCTTCCCTAATTTTTCATGAGATAAATACTATCATGAATCTCAATCGTCCTAAAATAGTATATACAAAGATAAGGACTTAGCCACCGTGTACTCAATAATTAACTTGAGTTAAAACAATAATGTACTAAAAGTGAGTACACACAAGGTAGGCTAAGGCGATTTGGGTGTAACAATTGGTTTAAGGGTTAACAGTGCTCTTCATTAATAGTCTGGCTTAACCAGAAAATTATGAGAACCATGAAAAGGATAGGCTCGGAGGGGTGTACTAGGGGAGTCTTGCACTGAAAATGAGTGTGAAGCACGAGTGTGGGATAGTTATATGAATGATGTGACAATCATAACAAATACAGGTTTAAAACATGGGTTAATCCTAGTGCCTCTTATCTAGCAGATCCTAATACTCACTATGCGGTTGATTCTTAAACTTAATTATACTTATACATATATATATATATATATACATATATATATATACATATATATATATATATATATATATATATATATATATATATATATATATATATATATATATACACATACATATATATATATATATATATACATATACATACATACATATATATATATATATATATATAGTGGCATTTTCTTTACAGAACCATTTTTTTGTACAGAACCTACAGAACCGTTTATAAACCATTAGATCAATTAATTAATGGATGAGATGATTTGTGCCATTAGTGTAATTACACGTAACTAGAAGGAATGTCAAGTAAACTTTTATAATTGATTTAGGGGCATTAAAGGAAGTTCACATATTTTTTCTCTCAATAAACTGTCCCTTGATTTTAGATACACACAGACTTTTTCTCTTCTATCTTTCTACGCTCCCACAAATAAAAAACCGACTTTTTCTCAAATAAAAAAAAAACTGGAGATCTTAGATCTCTACCACCGACGAACCATGAAAACCTCTCATAAGATCTGACGATAATTAAAGCGATCCGAGTATATCCCTATACTATTTTCATAGCCGCTTAAGCCTATGATTGATTTGGGTTTACATTTATATGTTAATGTGTTAAAATCCATGTTTAGTTTTATCCGAATCTGAAGTAGCTTATCATCTTGTGTTGTGGTATTAGAGGGTCACCTTTAGAGAAGAGAAAGCCTCATCCTTCTTTAATAAGCTTGTGTCTTGGAATTATAGGAAAACATCTGGAAGAAGTTTTTAATGATTTAGAAGTTTTAACCTCTTTTCCCCCAAATATAGAGGTACCTTTGTTGGTTGTCTCATAATTTTTGCAAATCTTTGCATCTTGATATGCCGACTTCATATTTGCATTATGGTAATAACTGCTTATTTGGACTCTTTGGTAATTCAGACCATCAACAAACCAAACTTCATTTGTGACTGATTATAAATTACATGGTTGTCTGATTTCTCTTTAATAGTAGTAGTCTACCGGTTGAACTATATATTAATTATGTTCTTGTGTTCATTAATGTGCTTTTTTTAGGTACCAATCTTCAGCCAAGTGAAGAAGTTGCTAGTAAGATTGTGAGTATTTAATTTAGCTCTTTATATATCCGTAATTGAGGATTTTTAATTGTGTAGTCGTGTTTGAAATTTTAAACTTTCGTTGTTTTACGTAATTGAAACTTTGATTTGAAATTTTATTTATGAAATAGATATGAAGTCAACTGGTTAGGATAATGAGGAGGAAAATTGTTATTATGCACACATTTATTTAGATCCGTTAGGATTTGAGTGACGAAGATGTATTCTATGTTGTGCATATATGTTGGCTATAACTTGTGTGTATATGTTTTTCGTTGTGCATATGTGTTTTACGCTGTGCATATGCGTTTGATATAATTTGTGCATATATGATTAGTATCATTTTTTTAACTCGCTTACTTAGTGCAGCTAGATACTAATGGTTACATATGGATCCTCTTAAAGGATAATAGATGGTTTGATTATCGCACTAATGCGTCATGTGCTAGGTCCTCTTATTTTCGTGTGTGTATTTATTATCCAACTTCTCTTTGCTTCTTGAATTCTGAGGACTGTTCCTCTTATAGGTTTGTTATTAGCTGAGCTGTCTTGACCTTTAAATGATATATGACGCTTTTCCTAAAATTTTAGCCTTTCACGATTTTGGGGTGTTTTGGTCAGTTTCGAATGTGTTTATTTATTCTTTCTTTCTATGCGGATCAGATGCATATTGCCGTATTCTATGTTCTTGTTGCCACATGTTTAGATATAATTGGGTTACTTGTTGGTTGGCATACCATTAGCACCGTTATTTATTCTTTGTGTTATTAAGTTTATGTTTTCTTATATGTAAGCTTGCATGGCATGATTTTTTTGCTTCTTTGTAGGTTTGTGTGAGAGTCTAAAAATCATTTACCAATCATTGGTTTTCTCGGTGTATCATATGTGTTTTATGTTGTGCACATATGTTTGTTACTTGTTTACAATAAAAAATAATTGTTTCAGGTATTAAAGAGATACAAGTGTTGATCATGATAAAGATGTAAAGACACAAGTGTAGGATGAGATACAAGCGACGACCGCGAATACACGTACGTACAAAAATCACGTGTTTAATGAGAAGAAATACATGTACATATACGGAAACAGTCAAATTCAACTGTATTAGTTTTATTAGGCACATATGTATAATCAATAAATTGTATTATTTTTCTTTAGACATTTGTATTTGAATTGTATTTTATATGAATTTTGATTTATGCGTAATATTTATGTTATTGGTTCTAAGTTTTGGATTTTAAGAAATTGTAGCCCATAAACATATGTGTAATATGTGTAATTATTTTCTTTAGCAAAGTACATTCGGAGTTTTGATAATAGTATACTAGAAACACATTTAAATTTACATTCCTTTAGAAAAACATATATGCACTTGATTTTTACAGAAAACATTTATGCCGACAAAAACACATTAAACACAAAAGATATTATTTTCTAATTTCAAAAATTAAAAGGATTAAAAAAACATTTTTTAACTAAGAAAATCAAAAAGAAACTAAAAATGTGTTTTTACCATTATACCCTTTTGAATTAAAATCAAAAAATATAATAATACTAAATTATTATTGGTTTTATAAATTGGTTCTGTATGGTTCTGCACAAAAAAGTATTTTCTGCAAAGAACGATCCCCTATATATATATATATATATATATATATATATATAAACTATATATATATATATAAATAATATGTGTGTATATATATATATATATATATTTATACTTATATATATAACTTAATACACATATATATAATTAAAATCAAAATATCAAATAATAAGAGAGAGTAAGTATTCCGTAAGGTTTTTAAGAAGGATTACTTTTGACCAATGTAAAATCCAAAACCTTCCCGAGTCATTTCCCGACGAGACGTGAATTGAGAATCGTGATTAAGTTCGTGATCGCGTGATTGAATGATTGAATGATTTTTTGATTCTATTATTACAAATAATATGCAAAAACAAACAAACGCAAGTAAACAATTAAAGCAATTAAAGATTGAACCTAAAAACGTTAACGAGAATTAAAAACGCGACTCTAAAACCTAAATTATCAAATTTAAACCCTACAAAAGCAAATTTAATTTTTAAAGGTCCTAAATGATAAAAGAAAATTAAAAAAAAGAATTATATTTTTTTGACTTTTATTTTATTTATTATGAATTAAAAACTGATTTAATCGAAAAAATTAATTAAACATACTAAACTAATTTGAAAAAAATATGAAAAATTCATGAAAAGTGCTTTGAACAGTTTAGAACTTAAGAAAAATAAAAGGGTAGAAACAACTTATTATAATAAGCTGTTATTAAGCTACAAAGGGCTGAAAGCTTATTTGGTAAAAAAGGTGATAAAAGAAACTTGGTGTGAACTTATAACGAAAAAGTCCCAAGGGCGAGTTGGCAGTGTGTGGTGTTGTTAAGGTGTTGGCTAGTATAAGGGGGAGGTCACATGTTCGACCCATGTGACCTCTTTTTTTATAAAACATTTTTTTTGGTTTTCTTTTTAAAAAGTTATAAAATAAGCAAAAATGAAAAACTTTAAAAAAGAACTTTTTATCAAACTTGAAAATAAGCTAGAAATAAGCTAACTTAAACTGACAGAATTATTTTTTAAGCTAAATGGCAATTAGCTAAAATTGTTTGATCTTTTAAGACTCAATAAGCTAAGGAAAGAACCAAATAAGCTAAAACAGATTTTAAGCTATACCTATTAAGCAATTAAACCTAGAAATAAGCTAAAACAAATAAGCTAAAAAGCATAAAAAGGCAAAAAGACAGATTGCATTTAAAAGCTTAAAGGCAATAGTACTAAACTCAAATTTGCAAATAAGCTTCTAAAAGCTTAACCAAAGGTCAAGTAAGCTACAAGTGCCTTAAACCTAACCTAAAAAGCAAATATAAACACAATTTAAGCAAATCCAATAAGCCATAAGCTCAGACATCCAAATTGGCTTTTTGATAAAACTGGAAACCAAACAGCCTAAGAGGGTGCCTTTAAGTTACTTTTTGAGCTACAAAATCAATAAGCTATACTTCAAAACCTAAAAACAGATTAAGTCCACCAACCAATCAACTCAAATAAGCAAAAAATAAGCATTTTGAAACTAAATTAAGCAAAAAAAAAAGCTAAATGAAAGGGACAGTTCAGATTGTTTTTTTGTTTTTATCAATTTTTTCAAAAGACTAAAAGCTAATTGCAGGCCTAGCTATTAAAATAAGTTCAAAATATAAAATAAGCTAAAGCAGATTATATTCAAACTACAATAAGCTTATGCAAGAAATTTTAAGGCTTAAATCAACCTTTTACTTATCTAACTTTCGTAATGAAGAAGGACTTTCAAGCTTTTAAGGACTGATGTAATTGACAACTTATGACAGATTGTAGCAAAATCTTAAACTACAAATGCAGGCCTAATAGACTATGTATCTAAACCATTTAAACAAGCACAATAAGAACACCAAAAAGCAATAAGCAAATATTCAGGCTTATAAGCTTGGAATCTGATATTTGGGACCTCAGATCCTAAAATCCAACACACAAACTTATGAAAATCAGATTTAACTTAATATAAACCTTAAAAACTGATCTTATAACCTTAAAATGGATGATCAAACTTGACTTAAGGGTCCAAAGCCTTCTAGCAGTTCTAATTTAGGTTATAATCGCTAGTGCCAAACACCCCTTTATCAACCTTAAGTCCATTTTTAGTTTATAAAATGCTGATTTAAAGCTTGGATTAGCAATACCATATTGTTACAAGCTTAATATAGATCTAAAAAGCAGTTATTAACCAACAATAAGCACTCTAGATTTACCAATAAGCAAATGACATATTTTTGGATTTTAAACAGATTTTTATAAAAACACAAACTAATGAGCTATGAATTACAAATGAGCAACAAACATTAATATAAGACAATAATAAGCATAAATAAGCAGTATTAAGCAGTAAAATAAGCAATAGAATAAGGAAATAGTAAATAAGCTAAAAATGAAAATGGAAACTTACAAGTCTCTTTGCTTAAACAAGGGCTTAAATGGCGCTTAGAGCTTATCAACAAGCTTTAGCTTGTTTAAAAACAAGCTAGTATGGTCTTAAAACCCTTCTAGGTTTGGCTTTTCTTCCAAATAAGTTGTGGTGATTTTTGGTGAAATTTTCTTAAACTCTTAAAAGCTATATAACACTTAAGTAAAACAGATTAAACAAGGGCTTATAAGAGCTTGTTAGAACATTTTCAAAGCTTTTAATTCATTTGCATAAGAAAAACAGAACTTAACATAAAAACTTAAAATTTCAATAAACTTAAAAATGTTTACAAGACTTAAAGAAAGTTACAATAAGCTGATTTTAAACTAAGATAAGCTGAAAATATAATAAAAAGTTATTCTAAATTACTACTTAAGACTAGATTTATCCTTTATTGTGTGAAAACACACACTACTTATAGCCGTTTATTCTTCAACTTTAAAGTGTGTTTCTTGTGTGAGTGCTCTCCAAGCCTTAATATGAGCCCTTCATTTATCTTGTTCTTTAAGTTCTTGAATCACAGCCTTTGATTCTTTGTGATGTCCCATAGCCAATGAAAAATCATGGGATTGCCAAGGTGGAATTGGCACCTTGTGGAGTGGGGTTGAGGGTGAAAGTGATGGGTTTTTGGGGAAGAGGGATGAACAGTGATAGGGGGAATTTGGCGGGTAATGGTTAAGGGTAATGGGTGTTTAAGTTGTAACGGGTGTTAGGGGTTTTTTAGGTTTAGGATTAATGGTGTAATTGTTTAAGGACTAATGGTGTAATAACCAGGGACTAACGGTGCAAACCCTTAAGGACTAATGGTGTAATGGATTGGCTAATGGGCTTTAGATCTTGGGCCGGGTTATAATGATTGGGCTTTGGGATTTTAATTATATAAAAGGCTTAATGGGCTGACTTGGCCCATTAACATGGGTACGAGTTGGCCCATTTAAGATGCATACGTCTTTAGCTTCGACTTTGACTTTGACTTTTTGATTTTGACTTTGACTTTTCACGCTCTTTCCATTCCCATGCTCGGTTTTGGCTTCTTTTTTGTCCTTTAGTGAATATCCGTTACGTGCACAACACAAATAGCAAAACACACATATATTTGGCATTTTATGTCTGTTTTTGGTTATTTAGGCTCGTTTTTATAGGTAAAAGGTATGTGTAATTAAGTACATACCAAAATCCCCCATACTAAGATATTGTCGTGTCCTCACGCAATGCCATAAGTAAACTCTTTAGAAAACGAAGAATCTCAATCCCTCTCGACTAATTACCTCGAAAAGTAGCTAAGTGTTCATCAAAGGGAATTAAAGAATTATTAGTTTTGAAATGCCCCGTTTCGACCATTTTTAAATATTCACACTTATTACCACACATATTTTTTTTGTATTTTTCCTTTTTCTTATTTTTTATACTTTTTTAGCAACTAGAATGTTTGGACTTTCATTATTTTC
>BQNB010117148.1:0-21226 GCA_026074375.1 Tanacetum coccineum
ATCCCACGGATCTGTGGATCAAGGCCATAGATGTGCCACTCAATCCTTTTGTTCTCAGAGGTAACCAAATAAGGGACTAGCCTAGCAAGCTCATGAAAACAATTAGTGTACGCGGCATGGCCAGCTCCAAACATGGTGTGACAACAAACTCAATTTCCAGCTTTTGCATCTCATTGTTTGGATAGAACTCCTCTCTCATCAAAGTCTTATAGTCTTCCCAGGTCATGCCAATTGCGGCTTCCCTACTTCTAGTCTAGACCTGGGAGTTCCACCATGTCAATGCCTTACCGATAAATGAACTGGCAGTGTACTTGACCTTCTGGTTATCTCCACACCCACTCATGTCCTAGACTGATTCCATTTTCTTAATCCAACGAGTGTAGACTATCGCACCACCCTTTCCATCATAGTCCTTTAGGTTACATGCCAAAAAATCCTTGTATGAACAGCCACCTCGACCGTGGTTCATGTTAACATTCCTAACATCTCCCTGGATGTTGTCACCGACGACGTTGTCGTTTCGATTCCCATTGTTCCCTTGGTTGTTAACGTGGTTACCTACTTGAGCGATGATGGTAGGAAGTAGGTCTTGCAATTGTTGAGCGATGACCGTAGAGAAGTTAGGGACTTCATTAACGCCTCCATTCGCTTCAACACCTTGGTTACCTCCTTGACCATCAGGTTCACCAGTTCATCCACCACCTCTGCCCGATTGCTCTTCAGTCCTTCCACCTCCTCTACTCGTCTGTCCACCCGTCCTTCTACCTCGTGGCGCAGCAGTTGATCGGCCTGCACTTCATGTCGTCATCCCTGACGGCATTATCTACGTGAGGGAGGACATAGGTAACGCTAGGTAGGAGGGGAGATTTCGCATATAGACGGCCCTAATATACTATAGTATGCATATATACGGTCCTAAGGTGTCAACACTGATTTGAGTGAATGACATTACCAAATACGCGTGGGTCGTGATACATTTATAACTACGTTGGCCACCGTATTTATATCCGCATCCTTTCCCAGTTGTACTTAGTATTGGCTCACACATTTCAATGATTGACTTATCTAAGATGATAGACGATAAATACACATAGATGCAAGTATATAAAGGTTCTTAGGTTATAGTCTAGGCCAAACCACCTAATTCTCTATAACCATGGCTCTGATTACCAATCTGTCACACCCCAACTAAGGCAGAAACTCAAGGCGTGATAGAGGGATATATCGTTATAACACAAGGTGAAAATATAGAGAAAACTAAAATGCATTAAAACAAGTGCTATGACGTCCTTCGACAACAAGTAGTGAACTTGTGCCAAGACAAGTCAAGTTACATCATAGAGTCTAAAATTATTACAAACTAAGCTCCCACACATGGGTAGTACAAATCTTAGGAATAATCCAAAAGCTAAACTGAAACAAGGTTCTCAAATGAAAGTCTTTTCAAGATAAGATCCATGAAGGATGCTCTTAGGTCTGCTAAAGCCTACTATCCTGATCTCATTGATCATTCACAATACCTAAAAATGATATTCGAAAGGTCAGCATAAAGTTGGTGAGCTTGTAGGTTTAGAAGTAAACCCAGTTGCTGTGCTAGATTTTAAGTAATAGACAATTGTGCAATATGAAAGCAGAATGCATGCAATAGTATTAGAATCCAACATAACAATCCCATGCTATAATAGCATTTTAATAGAATTATAGCATTTCAATAGAATCATAGCATTCAAGTCATACCAACCATTCCCAATGGTCCAAACGCTTATAGTCCTCCGCACCTAAGGCCTACCAGCTGGAGCTAACATAGGTCGGCAAAAATTGTCCTTACATAGAAGTTCACAAAGAACTCATGCACAAATAGTCCTCATGTCATTCACATAGCAGTCATAGGCACATAGCATTGTCCAAAAAAATAGCAGTTTTGCACAGTAGTGAAAACAGTTTGAAACATATTTGAGTATCATTTTCCCTCAACGGAAAAGAGTTAAAAAGTGGGGCTACGAGAACTTAGCAAAGATGATTAGTAGCTGAGTGTATGATACTCAAACAACGGCTTCCAGACATGATCTAGCAATTCGTTTGACTTAGAATAATGTTTGAAATTTGTACTTAAAACTTGATGCATAGGAGTTTTGAAAACGTTTCGTATTACTGCTTTTAGTAGTATTGGTTGTGTGATGGTTGGTGATTTAGACTCGAAGAAGATATGCCAAAGTATGTATGTTAGATATAATACGCTTATACGATTTTAAAGAAAATAGACAAGCAAAACAAAATAGATAATACATATAGTGATGATTTTCTCACAAGTCTTGCTTCCATCTCATTTGCTACACCGTCAATAAATTTGTCCGTGTTTAAATAGTGCTCCTTACTGAGCCTGAAAAGAAGTCATAATACAAACTGTGAATACGACACAAAAAAATACCCTAAAGAAGCAATGGTATTCGGTTCTTAAAAAGTATTTGAGATGCCGTGTTAATATTAGAAAACATTCTATTAAATTATTTTTGGATCAAGTTACTTACTTGCATCCATGAAGAAAGAGCGCAAAATCCTTTGTCATCTTTCCGGACTCAACAGTGCCAATACATGGTGCTTCCTTTTTTTTTGAACGGCGACTTTATAGAAAAACTAGCAAGAAGCTAGAAAAGATTACAAGAATTTAGTACAAGCATCAATAGGATTCGAGATCCAATCAATCCAACTCGGATTAAGATTCCTATTCCTATGAAGAATCCAAAAGTGTGGGAGGATCATAATTTCTTCCACAAGAGTATTGATATGTGTTTAATTACACATATCTTTGACCCTATAAAACGAGCTTAAATGACTAAAAACTGACATAAAACTGCCAAAAATACGTCTGTTTTGCTTTGTTTACTGTGCAGGTATCGGAAATTCACTAAAGGATAAAAACAAAGTCAAAACGGACAAAACCGGGCTCGGATTTAGAAAGAGCGTGAAATAAAACAGAAGCCAAAGGCGTATTTATTTCGGGTCAACCCGTACCCGTTTAATGGGCCGGGTCAGCCCGTGAAACATTTATACTACACTTAACCAAAAACAAAAGTCCAAATCCATTCCAAATCTATAACAAGCCCAACCCATAACCCATTTAAACCTTTACACCGTTAGTCCTTGAGGACTAACCATGTAAACTCCACCCAACCTTAGGGGCCAAACATGTCAAAACCAAAACCCCTAACCCTTTACCATTTACAACTTTGGTCCCTGAAACCCAAAATCCTTACCCTGTGTAAATTAAAAACATTGTGCTTCGTTTTCACCTTTCCCGCCTTTTTACTATTCACCCCCTCCTCCCTCATTTACCCTGCAACCAAACCCACCTACCCACCCACTCCCACTTAATTACCCATTCAATCATAACCTAATTATTAACTTTAGTGGTGTATAATGGAATTTAATCTAAGGGCTCAGGTTTTTGGAGATTGAATCAAGGGTTTAGGTTTGCTAGTGATGTCGACAAGGAAGCTCAAATGAAGGCTATAAATGCAAGAGCAAAACACACGAAGAAGTAGTAGTTGTATGTAGTGTAATTTTAAAATTCCAGCTTATTGTTGTAATTTTCAGCTTAATTTTCCTTTTAAATGTTATAAACTTAATCTCAGTTGTAAGTTGGTTCAAAAAGTTTAATAAAATTCCAAGTTTTAATTCCCTGTGTTAATAAAGTGATACTGTACCATTGCTTATACATGTGTGTATAATAAGTTCATTGGGTAAGAAGAAATCTTGGAAGGCTTAAGGGGTTAACAAGCTGTCAAATAAGCTCTTTTGAGTTTTTGACAAACTTCTGTTTATGGATAAGGACCAAGGGTACATTTTTATTCATTTTAAGCCAGTGAACTGTTCCATTGCTTAAATAGTGCTTATTTCTCCTTATTTTGTTCATTATCAGCTTAATATGTCATAAGTCAGCATATGAGATCATTAATACTAGTGTAATTCAAGTTTAAAGTTAATACTATTTGATTTATAGTTAATACTGCTCATTTGCTTATCTGCTTAATAAGTGCTTATTTCTTTTTAGAATTTGCTTATTAGTCTTTTTATCTCATTTCCTTAATCTGTTAAGACAATTCCCTAGCTTAATCTTGATTATCTTAGTCTAAATTAACATTTTCAGATTATAAAGGGGTGTTTGGGTTAAGGGTGAAAATGGGTAAAAAGGGGTGAAAACCCACTTTGGGTCACTAAGCCTGTTTTTACTAGCTAAATTATGGTGTAATAAGTAGTTTTAATAAGATTTTATAGTTTAAATCTCAAAAGTCAAGATTAATTAAGCTATGATTTAAGTCTTTGATACTTATGATTGCTAGATGTGCTTATTTTGATAATTAGCTTAAGATTGATATAAGTCCACATTTGTATGTCCATTTTGAGTGCTAAAATGCATTAGAGTTAAGTGTAGTGTTACTGTATCTGTTGTTTATGGTTTAACACAATCTGTCATAGTAGTCTAGCAGTTTTAAAATGTCATTTTTAAGCTAAAAATTAGATAAGCTAAAGTTATTCTTAGGTTCTGAAAATTATAGCATAAGTCCATTAGGTATCAAGCTTAATCTGTTTGAGCTTTCTAAGCTCTTACATTAGCTTAAAGTGTCTTAAAATTAAGCCTGCAAAAGCTCAATTGTCTTTTCAAAAGAAATCAAAACTCAGTATATACTGAGTATTATTAGCTTTTTTTCATTGGGCTTTTTCATGGCATAGCTTAAATTCAAACTCCTTTTGAATTAGTGATTCTTGTAGCTTATTAGCTAAGCTTTTCAGATATATAAGCCATTTCTCCTTAAGGATCCGTCTGAATGCTTAAAAATAAGCACAAAGGTGCCCTTTTGGTGTGTTTGGTTCTCAATTTCTGTCAAAGTGCTTAATTCCTTATTTGAGCTTATAGCTGTTTGGATTTGCTTAATTCTAGTGTAGGAGTGCTTATTAGACATAGTATATAAGTTTTCATTAGCTTATTTACATTTAACTTAGCTTATTTAATCAAAAAAGTTTAACAGTTTTAGTTAAACTTAAAGTGTAAATCTGCCTAAACTAGCTTTTTCAAATAGCATTTTCATAGCTTATTTTTGTTTCAAATTCCTTTTTGATTGCAAATTTAGATAGATTTTAGGATAAGCTTTTAGGATTTGTAAGTCAATAAGCCATAAGGATCTGTTTGTTTGCTGAAAATTAAGCTCAAAAGGTCCTAGTTGTCTGTTTTGTATACTATTTTTATGTCAGATAACTTATTCTCTTTTCTTAGCTTATTATTCATTCAAGTTTGCTTATTTTAGTCTGCATTTGCTTATTAGGTATAGTTAAGTCTGAGTTTAGCTTATTTTTCCTTTTAGTAGCTTATTAAGTCTTATAAGCCAAACCAAATTAGCTAAATTTTCGTAGTGTATAAAAATTCCATTTCTGTCTGTTTGTTTTGCTTATTTTTATGTTTATTTGGTGTTTCTAAAAAAGTTGCTTTTATAAAAATTTCATTTTAGCTTATTAGAAAAAAAGTTGTAAAAAAATGGCAAATAAAAACGTTGGGAAAGTGGGAAGCCCAGGGTGAGCCAAGGCTCGAACCCTGGACCTCTACCACCTTCTACCAACACTTTACACACCACACACACAACCACTCTGCCCTTGGGTCTTTTACGTTTTAACTTGCACCTTTTATTCATTTAAGGGCTTTTTAGCCCAATAAGCTCATAAGCTGTTTTTAAATTTTAACAGCTTATTGAGATAGGCTGTTTGTGCCAGCTTATTTTTCATAGAATCCTTATAACCTTAGCTACTTTTTGTAATTTTTTCATAATTTTTATAATTAGTTTAATATTTTTTATAATTTAATTAGATTAAAATCTTTATTAATTCATAATAAAAAAATAAAAAATCAAAAAATATAATTCTTTTTTTTTAATTTTCTTTTATCATATAGGACCTAGGAAAAATAGAATTTCATTTGTAGGGTTAAATTTGTGAAATTTCGATTTTTAAAGAACGGGATTCGATCCCGTTCGCGTTTTCATTTTTAAATCTCTTATACGTTAATTTTTTTAGTACTTTTAGGATCGTTTTTAATCATTTAGGATAAATTAACTTAAATTTTGAGTTTTTAGAATTTATCTTTGGTAGATTTGTGTTTTCCCGTTTTTCGTTTCGATTCCCGTTATCATTATTAGTGTTAATTTGTTATAGCTTTCGTTTCTAGTTTTTCTCTTGTATTGTTTGTGCATTTCGTTGTAGAAATTAAATCAAAAAGCCAAAAATCATTGATCATTCATTCACGCAATCTCGATCCGATTCTCGATTATTCAAATTCACGCCTCGTTGGGAAAAGACCCGGAAACGTAAAAACCTTCCGGAATCACGTATTTGGTTTCTCGCTAAGCTTTTCGCTCTTTCACCAAGGGTAAATTGTCTTTTAGTGAGGTAATCATAAATACGTGTATATATACAACGAATAAGTTTTTGGCGCCGCTGCCGGAGAGGTGTGCACGATTATCGTTTGTCGTTTAAAGATTTGTGTCTGAAGATCCTTCCTTGTGAAGTTATTTTTGTTATTAAAAATATAAAAATACAAAAATATTTTTCATTTTCTTTTTAGTATATATATAAAAATCAAAAAAAAAACCAAAAAATATAAAAACATTGTTCATAAAAAGAAATAAAAATCACAAGTTGGTTAAAGAACACCATCAAAATAATACTTTCAACTAAAGTATTATCCATCAATAAGTTTCCGAACAAAAGATTTAAAACTTGCCTTTGTGTCTCTTGTGAAGTACGGCTCACCTTTATATGCGGAGTGGTTATCGTGGTTTAAAGATATTCGTTTGGGTTCTAAAGTTAAATCCATTCTAGAGGGCGTTTGTTATGTTTCTTGGTGGTGTCTCTGGATCTACAGGAATCAGTTGCTGTTTGCTACCGTCAAGCCTAGGAAAGACATTATTTTTGACGACATTATTACGAGCTCTTTTACTTGGTGTAATGCTAGAAGCAAATTTTCTTTTTCTTGGGATTGTTGGCTTCAACATCCTAATCTTATTTCTTTGTAATTGTCTAGCTCCTTGCTAGTTTTTTTAATAAATAGTTGCCGTTCAAAAAAAAAAGATTAACAAATACGTTTTTCTTGTAGAGAGCTACCGTGAAACAAGTTGATTATTGGTTTAAGTTTCCGATCTCATTTTGTAAAATATGTTGTGTATAAAAAATCAAAAATACCAAAAATAATAAATTTTTCTATACAAAATATCATATTCTCTTAAATTTGTTAGATATACAAAATATAAGCAGAGTCGTTGCATGTAGGGGTGTTGATCGGTTCGGTTCTCGGGTTGTTCGGTTAAAAATTTTTTTTGGGTCAAACCGAACCGAACTAGGATTCAACCGAACCGAAAACCGAATTTGAATTCGGTTCGGTTCTCGGTTTGACCCGAACAACCCGAATTTCACAATTTATTTTTTTTAAAATTTAATAATTACATAAGTATTTAGCAAAAAAAATTATTTTAAGCATAAAAATTGTTTTTTTATATTAGGATAAAAGTTTATTTGTATATATATATAAAATATATATATATATATATATATTTATATTGAATTCGGTTTTCGGATCGATTTTCGGTTTTGATTGCCAAATCATATCCAAACCGAGAACGGAATTAGTAGTTCGGTTCGGTTTGGTTTTGGCAAACTCGGTTCGGCTATTAGTTTGGTTCGGTTCGGTTTCGGTTTTCAGTTTATTCGGTCTATTCGGATTTTTTGGTTTTTCGGTTTATTCGGGTCAACCCGAGAACCGAACCGAATTCGAATTCGGTTTTCGGTTGAATGGGTTCGGTTCGGTTCGGTTTTCGGGTTGAAAAAGAAAAAAAAAATTAACCGAACCGATCAACACCCCTAGAGACGAGGCCGTCACGTTTACGTGTTGGGCCTCATTTGTAGTTGGTTGTTATTGGGTCATCCAAATCCATGCACGGCTCTCTCAAAACTCAAAAGAGAAACAATGGGGCCAAACAAAGAATAGAAGTTGGTAATAGATAAACTTGCAGGGGCGTAAGTTCGAGTAAACGAAAAAGAAGACGGACCAAAGTTAATATCTTTCTCCTATAAAATCCCCTCTTCCGACTTTTGGTAGTAAAATTGCGTTAGTTAGGGTTTGGAAGCGATAAGTTATGCCGATTGATGATGAATGGTAACTCTCTTTTTTCTTTTTTTTTTACAATTATCACATATATTCATATGTATTTGATTGAATGGATGTTTGATTTCACAGTAATTGTTTTATTTTTATGTTTTGTTGAACAGCAGTTCTCACAATTCTCCAGCTGCTGACGAGGGTGAACAAGTAAGAATAATCCTTTTTGTTGCTTATTATTACAGTTTCAGTTGAGAAGGAAATATAGTTATTTGTGTTTGGTTGGGGTAAAGTTTTAGAAAACGCTCTCAAATTATATTGTATTATTCATTTTGATGTGTTTTCTACTTTTCTTTGTTACGTTAAGAAATAGAGGGTGTAGAAAAGTTTATTTAATCTTCTGTTGGGGTACTTTTGAACCACAAGTTTCCAGTTTTTTGGAGAAATTTTTGAGGAAAAACCAATTTGGACTTGATTTCTGAAAAGATGTGTTTTCCTCCATCTAAATGCAACATAATAAGCATTAATCTGCGTGTAAACAAATAGAGCCGTGTTTGGTGTAATTGTGTAAGCTTAAGTGTTTTATTATGGTGTAAAGGATGCTCTTGTTCCGTAAGAGCTATAATAAAACCTACAAACTGATATTCTTTTGGGATTGCTCAGTTGGACAGCATAAAAAGAAGCAACAAGACTGTGGAGTCACCATCTGACGTTTTAGGAAAAAGAAAAAGGACTGACGAGGGAGATGGTATGTATGCATTTACATTCTCTTAGTTGTTGATTTTAATTATATTAACTAGTCAGCATTCAATTAAATTGATGTATTTCTTGTTATTGGTTTTGATATCAGGGGCTGCAGCAGCATCTAAAATTATTCCATGGCAGTTACATGACTGGAAATAGTATGTTTCACGCCTTTGAAACGCCTTCTATGTTTATATGCTTTTGTTATCAAATCAAGAAAGTTTCGTTCATACTTATTTATTTTTTGCAGCGACCCAGCCACTGCTAGCACCTATGTCTCCGCTAAGGTGGATATATCAACTCCTAAAAAGAAACGTATGTATTTTCATTAATCTTTTAGTTGTTGATGTTAATTAACTAGTCAGCATTCAATTAAGTTGATGTGTTTCTTGTTATTGGTTTTGATATCAGGGCGTGTGTTGCTGAAAGAAGTTCTCCTTGAATTAGAGGAGGATGGCAAGGGTTACACTGACAGTGAATCAGAGTCGGCTTCTGAAGACAAGAACGATAGTGAATCAGAGGTGGCTTCTGAAGACAAGAACGGCAGTGAATCAGAGTCGGTTAATAACCATTATGTAAAGAACCTTTTGAAAGACAAGAATGACACAGAATCAGAGGGCGGAGTCAGTTGCATAACTTGTGTAAGCTGTCTTTATTTCAACTTTTAGTTACGTTTAATTTTTTAATTCAGTTGCATAACTTGTCTGTTAATTCTCTCTGATATTCTTTTGGGATTGCTCAGTTGGACAGCATAGAAGGAAGCAACAAGACTGTGGAGTCACCATCTTCTGACGTTTTAGGAAAAAGAAAAAGGACTGACGAGGGAGATGGTATGTATGCATTTGCATTCTTTTCTTCATAAACTAGTCAGGCATTCAATTGAGTTGATGTATTTCTTGTTATTGGTTTTGATATCAGGGGCTGCAGCATCTAAAATAATTCCAAGGCAGTTACATCTACTAATTCTGGAGGCACTTGAACTAAGGCAGGATATGATGCAGAACAAACTTCAGTGTGAAGTAAAGAATGACAGTGAATCAGAGTTGGATAGTTACCGTGCTGCTGCGTTGGATAAGTGTGAGGACCGTATTAGGTCTCTTGTCAAGAGTTTCAAGAAGCTGAAGCAATTGCCACATGACTGGGAATAGTATGTTTCACGCCCTTAATACACCTTCTAGTTTCTATGCTTTTGTTATCAAATCAAGAAAGTTTCGTTATTGTAGCCATACTTATTTATTTTTTGCAGCGACCCGGACACTGCTAGCACCTTTGTGTCCGCTGAGGCAGATATATCAACACTCCCAAAGATGCCACCTCCTAAAGAGAAACGTATGTATTTCCATTACGAAATTAACCGTGAAGTAAAGAAGGCTGTGAAAGGCAAGAATTACACTCAACTAATGAAGGATTTGGAATACAAGATTGACGGTGAATCAGAGTCGGATAATAACCATGATGTAAAGAACCTTTTGAAAGACAAGAATGACACGGAACTAAAGAAGGATCTGGAATACAAGAATGACAGTGAATCAGAGCGTGTTTGGAATAATTGTGTAAGCTGTCTTTATTTTAAATTTTAGTTACATTTATTTAATTTTTGAATTCAGTTGCATAACTTGTCTGTTAATTCTCTCTGATATTCTTGTGGGATTGCTCAGTTGGACAGCATAAATGGAAGCAACAACACTGTGGAGTCGCCATCTGCAGTTTTAGGAAAAAGAAAAAGGACTGACGAGGGAGATGGTATGTATGCATTTGCATTCTTTTCTTCATTAATCTTCTTAGTTGTTGATGTTAATTATATTAACTAGTCAGCATTCAATTAAGTTGATGTATTTCTTGTTATTGGTTTTGATATCAGGGGCTGCAGCATCTAAAATAATTCCAAGGCAGTTACATCTACTAATTCTGGAGGCACTTGAACTAAGGCAGGATATGATGCAGAACAAACTTCAGTGTGAAGTAAAGAATGACAGTGAATCAGAGGGTATTGTGGTGGTTTGGGTGGTGGGGGTTTTGCGTTGTGGGTCGGGTTGTTGTGTTTGTTTTATTTCATCAGTTTTGGTTGTCTGGTTGTCGTTGTATTGGGTTTTATGGTAGGGGGTGGGGGGCGCATGTTTGGGATGGTTATGCTGGTTTTATGTGATTGTATGAAAGGGGCGTCGAGTAGACTTAATTCATATTTTATAATTATAATTTTCTATAAATATAATAATTAAAAATAATATTTAGTTATTTTAAAAATAAATTATATAATTATTATTTTTTTTATAAATAACTTTTAATTTTTAATATATTATATATATATATAAAATTGTATCTTTATTAAATAAACTCTATTATAAACTTTATATTATATTTTTATAATATTTAACTACTACTTTTTAAATCTATAGATATAAATAATATCGCTTGGAATTTAAACTAAATATAAAAATTATTATTTGTATAAAAATATTAAATTTTAAAACTAATATTAATTTATTACAATTATTATTAATAAAATAATTCATATAATTTTATATACAAACTTGATGCAAAGAAGGCTTTGACATGGCATATTACAGTGAATCAGAGTTGGTTTCTGAAGACAAGAATGACAGTGAATCAGATTCGGATGATGACCTTGATTTTCAGCTGAAACAGTGCGAGGACCGTATTCGGTCTCTTGCCAAGAGGTTCAAGAAGCTGAAGCAACTGCCACATGACTGGGAATAGTATGTTTCACGCTTTCAATACACCTTCTAATTTATATGCTTTTGTTAAATCAAGAAATTGTTTCAGTTATTGTATACTCATTTAATTTTACAGCGACCCGGGCCACTGTAGCAACCTTTGTTGCGCTGAGGATGATATATCAGCACTCCCAAAGATGCCACCTCCTAAAGAGAAACGTTGTATGTATTTTAATTCTTTACTTTGACAATTATCTTATGCATAGTATTTAAATTTAGGCCAACAAATAAACATGGATGATTCACATGTTGATAAATGACTCTTTGTTGAAATGCTTGTAATTAGCAGCACTAATGATATGGACTATTACAAGGATATAATTTCACATTTTACCATTTATGATTTGAAGACGGCGGGGGAAGCAAATTGAGAACCCGTTTAGTGGTTATCTGTGTTAAATCATTGAAATTGCTTAAAGCAGCCAACTATACTTCGCACTTTGTCTTGGCGAAGATTGCAAAAATGTATGGTGTTATGTTGCAAAAAAAAATAAACCAAAAATCTTTCAGAAATCGGCGAGAAAAATTATTCTACACCTTGGAACTCCCTTGGAACTAGGTTTCACTGGATTAAGCTTTAGATTCAAGCTGCAAAAAGCCTTTAAAACCAACACATCTTTATATTTCGAACAACGAAAAACACGCAACAAACAATAGCAAGATTCATTGCAATACTTCTTGCAAGGCTATTTTTGCAAAAACCTTATTTTTTTGCTACTTTGGCAAAGTAGGAGGGAAAAGTGGCTAGTTTAACCAATTTCCTTAAATATTCTTACAGTTGAAAAGTGACTAATGTTACATCTGAATACATGCATCTTAATTAAAGGCCTAATATTGAAGATTCGGTGTTTGGTGTGTGTACAAATTCTCAAAAGATGACGTATATCTGTTCTATTCCGTGTGTGTGTGCGCGCGTGCGTGTATTTTTTCACATATGAGTTAATTACACATGGACAGTAACTTGGTAAGTTTCTTCCTTATCAGGGGGCTGTTGGTCATGGGTGATGGATCCAAACCAGAAATTTCCTAAAACGACGGATGTTCCCTTGGATGAGGAGGAGAAGAAAATATGGATGGACTTCAAAGAGTTTGATAAAGATAAGGTATGCACAAATTATATCTGTATCATTCCTCTTTTAATAATTTGTTTTTATGTACTGTATGTGTCTTGACTTTATATTTCATACCCATGTGGCAGCTTGGACTTGACGAAGTTGTTGATTTTGATACTGTTCACGAACATGATATACCACTTGTTCTTGATAATCCAATTGTCAGTTTAACTTCTAAATTTGCTGTTACTGCCTTCAACGAGGCCATTGAGATGGTATGATTTTTCTGCTCTATTTAACCTGCTAATTTCAACGTTTTTTTGTGTGATGTTTTTCTATTTTAAACAAAATTTTCTGTTTAGTATGTAAAAAAGGTGTGAACAGAATTACATCCATGATATTGATATCGTGAAGTGCAAATATCTAAAAATGAACGAGAGTAGTTATTACTTCTACATCACCATTGAGGCCTTCGAAGAAAGGAAACGTGGCGTATATGATACAAAAGTTAGACTGAAGTGGGATGATGGTAGTAAATCATTGATGCACTTTGTACTTACGGATCGTAAACCACATGGTATGTGAATTAACCAATAACCATTTTTATATAATCCATGTTATGCTACCTACTACAAGCTTGCATGCAACACTTTTTTGATATCATGTTATTCTGCGTTCTAATTGCGGTTTTCATATTACAATGTTTAAAAAATTTCTAGATGTTGTAGTGTCGACCCATCTGTGTAACATAAAGGCATTAATTTTTTGTTGTTCCATCTGGCCATATCGGTCATATAATAAAAAACTTGGCTAAAAGGGGATCAAAAGTTTCTCGATGCTGTTAACCTTTTAAAACCCTATCTATATCTAATCATATTTTTGTTATATAGAAGGTATATTTTATTCAATCATATTGAATACGCTAATAAGGGATCATTTTTTTTTTTTTGGTTTCTAATGCTTAGTCGTGTGTGTAATGCAGTTTTGAAAGAAACAACGAAGTTAAGGACTCATCCAGGTTAACCTAAGCTTGTCTGGAATTCATATTTTTCTTCTTGATATTAATCTTATATGTACATGATCTTGAAACAGTTACCAGTGAGTGGCTCGATTTGGATTATGTATCCTCTCAGTCAGTGAATTAGCTAATTAAGGATACACATATACGGGCTGAACAGTTCATTAGTTGTTATTAAAAAAGTTAGATTATTATTGCAACAACACAGTTTTGTAATCATGTTCATTAGTTTGTAGGTCACGGCTGTGCCCATTATGCAAAATCTGATAATAGCTTGTATAGTCCACTTGGCTGCTTCTCAATTGATTGTATCACAAATCTAATATTTATGTTTTATTATATCTGTGTGTAGATAGCTGGCAAGATGGCCCGGGCATTACGCATAGCGGGATGAGGCGTAGACAAAACAGAAGAAGCATTTGCAGGGGTTACGACTACCGAACCCCATGGGGTATGGATTCTATTCTTTATCTTTCTTGTTGATATAGATTTATCTCTGAAGTTTGGGTGATTTATCATGAGTTTTGATGTGCTTTTGGGTTTTTACTTTTCAGGGCATGGCGGTCCTTGATTTTGTGATGCATATTCTGGTAGTCAGTTCTCTTGGTTGAAGACTTCGGTTGCTCATGAGAGTTGATCTAGTGTCTGTACATAGTAGCATTTCCCTTTTGTGGAACTTTAGGACAAAGTAGTGGTGGTAATGACTAGCTTAATTTATGTATGATTGTTAAATTTATGTACTACTTTGGATGCTAAAATTAGAGTTATTATTATTATTATTATTATTAATACAAGGTAGGTTAGGAATAGCAGAAACGTCTTTTGCCCTTCCCATTAGAGACATGCCAAAATCGAACTCCTTAATACAAATATCATCAAGAACCAAATAATTTCAAGAGTTACATGTGGTTGACTTCCACGCTTAAGAACAGAAATAAAGGAGTTGTTTGAATTCTCCATATTCGTCTCTTTAGGAGTGGAATGATTAGGACCACGAGGAATGGAAGAGTTGGGTTTTTGTGGCCTTTCAAATCTCACATAGTTTGCGTGTAAATGGTATCTTCCAATCCAAATCGTACAAAGGTTCGACACCAAACGCTCTAAATTAATTACCTTTATGAAACGAACAAAGGCAAAGCGTTTACCTGATTTAGATCTCTTAAATGGAATGAAGACATCTACAACCGTACCATAATCGTTACACACTTTCCAAAGGTCGCGCGCGGTGGAATCTTCAGGAAAATTTGTCACAAAAACTGATTTCGAAATCTTCTGTGTTTGATTTTCATTTGAGTTATGGAAATTACGATCGCTCATGATTAAAGAAAGAAACGAAAACCCTAATCCTAATGAAACACGTCGAACCAAATAAAAGGAGATTAGAGATCAATAATCAGATGTAAATCACCCTAATCAAATGATATTGAGTGAATGGTGATCAAACAGGAAAATGATTATCGATCGAAATCAAAACCCTAACTTAATGACACGTCGAACCCAATACCATAAGATTAAAGGACTCGAATCAGAAAATAATCTCAATAATCAAATGTTATTCAGTGATTGGTGATCAAACAGGAATATGATCAACGATTGAATAAGCAAGGATTTGAAAAATCGTCATGGGGGCTTTTATTTTTGATCGGTGATGTTTGCTAATTCGGATTAAAAAACAATTGGAATAAACCGAGATCCAAAATACTCGGAGACAATTGATTAAAAAAAGGTCATCAGCAGATCATGGCCAATTTTTCATTCAATGAAAGCAAAATTGTGTTTGTGAATGGACATGTCTTTCCAAAAAAAGGGAATAAAAAAACTGAAGTTGAACATGATCTTTCAAACATATTTTTTTACCATGATTACATATTGTTTATGTAATATTTCAATGTTTATTATTGCAATAAGTCACCTCAATATCATGAGTCTATAAACTATATTAATTTGACAAGTATGACTAATTAAAATTTGATCGGATTTGTTCGAACGCATCATTATTATCTGACTGAATTTTGGCACCATCGACGTTGTTTGCGCGCCAAGTAATAAATGAATTTGAGACAGCTCATATGTTACGGATGAGAATCACATTTCTTTTACCACTACGCCACTGCTGAATGTTGATTTCAAATTGTTGATGCTAATTATATTAGCGGGTCTTAAATGTACCGAACCTAAATACAACTTAACATAGCTAAAACACTACACTGTTGCAATAACCAAATCCATTTATCATTTTGTTTCATGTGTATGACATGCTCTAAAAACAAGTATCAATGAGGCTTAACACATTCCTTTGTTTCAAGATAAATCATACTCATAGTTTTTTATAGCCACCCGCGAAACCTGCGGGTCTATAGTCTAGTTGTGTATATATAATGAAATATATACGGTTATGACTCATGAAAGTTGCACACAAAATGCAAGAATATAACTGGCGCTCACGAGAATAATAAACTCCTTGTTATTCTTCGGTTGCGACTTAGGAACCCATCTAACCTCGTGTAATTCACCACACTGCTGAAATGGTGAAACCCATAACCCTCATACCACAATTCTATAAGAATATCTCTAAGCTCGACTGGGTTAATGGGCTTTTGGGTCTACTCTCTGCCAACTGTAGTTGTCTTACAATACCCTTGAGTAGCAAGCAAGACGGTGATTCTTATGTGTTTGAGTTCTTATGGCCCCAAAGTCGGGACCATCACATCTTGAATGAGGCTGTGTTAACAACGCTAAAGAGGCACTTTACAAGTTTCAAGTTTCAGGTCTTCTCCCTAACTATAGTAAGAGTACCATTATTTTTGGCAGCATGTCTATGGATGAACAACAGGAGATATTGGATTGTGTGCCTTTCAAGGTAGAAAAGCTTCCTGTCAAATACCTTCGTGTTCCTTTATCTTCAAAAAGACTTAGTGTGAACAATTGTAAATGCCTTATTGATAAGATCAAAAACAGAGTTTTCAATTGGAAAAATAATTGTCTTTCCTACGCTGGGAGGTTACAGCTCATTGCTTCTGTTCTAGAGTCTATCCATATGTACTGGGCTTTTGTCTTCCTTTTACCTAAGACAGTGATTAAGGATATCAATAAAGTCCTTAAAAGCTTCTTATGGAATCAGGGAGAACTATCAAAAGGAAAAGCAAAAGTAGCTTGGCTGAATATCTGCAGACCAAAAACTATGGGAGGTTTGGGGCTCAAAGAGTTGGAAGTGTGGAATGAATGTATGATAATGAAGCATTTATGGAATATTGCATCTGATAAAAATACTCTTTGGGTCAAATGGGTGAATACTCTTAAACTCAAAGGCAGAAGTATTTGGGCTATCAATGAAGATGCAAGTGATAGCTGGGGTTGGAAAAACATTCTCAAAATGAGAGAAGAGGCTAGGAAATTTATGGTTATGAAGATTGGTAATAGTGAAAAGGCTTATGTTATATTTGATAAATGGAGTGATGCTGGGATTCTTCAGAATTTCATTACCAGCAGGGATATATATAATGCCAGAAGAAATGAAAATATAGTAGTAAAAGACATTGTGGTTGATGGCATATGTCAATGGCCAATTGAATGGACTGTTAAATACCCTACCCTTGCTATGCATCAGAGTATTCATTTGGAAAGTGATAAGGAGGAAACAAGGATGGGGAGTGAAAAGATCTTTTCTGTCAGTCAAGCTTATTATGATCTAAATAATTCTGATGAAGATGTCAAATGGAATAAGTTGGTTTGGTTCTCATAGAATATTCTCAAACACTCCTTTGTATTGTGGTTGGCTATTCAACAAAAACTATGTACTCAAGACAAGATTAGGAGTTGGGGGTCTTATGACATGATGGTATGCTCCATATGCAATCATGGTATGGACTCTCACCAACCCCTATTCTTTTAATGCAAGTTTGCTGAAGACTTGTGGAATAAAGTAAAGATCAAAATGGAGATTGCTAATGACTGCAGAGGTTGGGAGGATATTGTTAATACCTTTTCTGATATGTACTGTGGTAATTTTATCAATAGTATCATCAGAAGGTTAAGTTTGGCTACCTGTGTTTATCTGATCTGGCAAGAAAGGAATTACAGACTTTTCAGGAATGAAAGAAGGACTAATGAAGATTTATTCAAATCTTTCATTTGGAATCATCAGAATGAGATTAATGTCCTTAAAGGCAAGGAATACTCAAGCTGTAATGAAGGCTCAAAAGAGGTGGAATGTAACTATCTAGTGTCAAGAAAATATGCTCTAAAAGAAGTGTATAAGGGGCCGCCTGCTACAGAATTGCTCCATTAAAGTAGTCTGCAGGAGTGTTTGGATCCTGGTTTAACAACCAATAGGATTCCAATGATCAAAGTATTATTAGTCAGAATGGTTTCCACTTATAAGGTAGTACTGATTATGGCTTGGATATCAGTGGAAACTAATTTCATATGGTTTATAGAGGGCCTAATATTTTGGTAATATGAACCTTTCTTCCTACTTTAATCCTACTGGCTAATGAAGGGTAGTATTAGTCAGTGTGCTGTGTAAGTAGGAAGTTAAAGGGCCTCCTCCCTATTGGGGTCGGGGGGGTGGATTTAAAGGAAGTATACTGCCATGTGGAATGCCAGTTGGTGATGCCTATGGTAGTTGGTCTGATTTAGTCCATGCTTCTGCTTTTGGGAAATAAAGCCGAGTGTGATTGTATCCCTGACAAATCCATATCCCAGTGAATTGAAGTCTGTTAAGGAAATGTACATCTTTGTGGTTGGATCTCAAGGTGTGAACATGAGTTTACCCACCTCTTGTAAAACCTCCTATAAGAGCCCTATGGTGGATCATCAGGAAAAGGTGATTTGTCGCAGAAATTGTAGCAAGAATGGGGTTTCTCCATAGTTCCATACACTTGACATAAGTCACTAACCTGACTTGTATGTTAAAAGGCTAGAAGGATGGTCAATTCTTTGCTGTTTTGGCTTGGTTTTGGTCATCAGCAGAGATGTATTTTTTGTTGTTAACATTTTCAAGATGTCTAATAAAGGGATGATAGTTTGTTATGTTGATATGAAAGTGTTTTTGGGACTTGTCCTAATACCTGTATTAAAGTTGTAAATATCTCGATTGGTAAGATAATTTTCACATTTTTACAAAAAAACTATACAATTATCAGGAAGAACCGCCAGAGCACCCCAGCCGGTTAAACCGACCTTCTACTCACAACCGCACAGACCCGAAAAATCACCCTCACACAACCCGCCCCGTTTACCCGACCCGGAAACCGCCCGCCCAACCCGAAAACCCGCCCGCTACCCGCTGGTTTTTACAAAATAGCCCCTCGCACTATGAGTCAAATTACGAAATCTACACTCACTTTATTTTTTTTACAAAATACCCCTCCCCCTAACGCCTGTTAAGCAACGACCGTTTGTTTAGTTTTTTTTAAATTTACAAAAATAGTTCTTGGAGTCGGTCGTTAATTAACGAACGTTAAGTAAAGACCGTTAACTTAATTTTTTTTAGCAATTTACAAAAATAGCCCTTATGGTTATCAGTTTGTTGCAGTGTTAGTCCCTCTCGCTTCGCGACGGAGCGCGAGTAACCCACCTCGTTACCTACAAAATGAGTCTAATATCAATATATGTTGTTTTAATATTCAATAAACAATAGGGGTGTTCACGGGGCGGTTCGGTTTGGTTAGTTGGAAGATTTAAACTATCCGTCGCGGGGCGGGTAGGGCGGTAATTAATTTTAACTATCCCGTCGCCGAACCGTACTAGGCGGGTAATCCGGACATGCAGGGGTACCACGAGTGAGCGATTACCCGCGGTTACGGGACACGGTTAACCATTTTTGACGTGAATAAGTTTAAACCGTATAAAAACTAACATAGTCTAAGAACTAAAATGTATTTCCAAGTAAAAATTAAATGACTTTAAATTTAAAAGTCATATAAAACTTAAGTATCTTTCGACAATAATTGCATTCAAAAATTCAATATATAACGTATTAACAAATAAATATACTCGAAGGGCGTTATAGATTATCGGATAACATTAATCAATTTTCACACATAGATTTTGTTGTCATTGTGTTACTTACGATCGAAAAAGTCGTTCATAGTAACAATAAAATATTGTAATAATCGGTTAATACTGTACAATTAGATGTAATATTAGTAGAAAATAATCAGTATAATATGCGCACGTGATCGGGTTAGCGTTAAACCTGCGTATATCTAAAAGTAAAAACCGAAACCGAGTACCATTGATAAGCGGGTTTTCGAGTTTCGTTTCTTCGATTCGGGTTTTTCGGTTTCGGATTGACGGTCGGCTCGGTTCGTCGGTTTCACGGTTTTTTTGAACACCCCTAATAAACAAAATATAAGTAGCTAGTGCATTTTTCTGTTTTACAGAGATTGATAATATTGTCATATAATATTTTAAATATATTCTCACTTAGCACTGTAATAGTGCAAAAAGATAACGCATACATTAGAGATGTTAAAAATGTGTGAGTAAGAAGTTTAGGAACAAATAGTATAATGATATATCATTTCTTTAAATTTAAACAAAAATAAATCTACACAATGATCTATATGTTAATTTGTGAATGCAAATAAGAGATATTAGAAAAAGAAGAAATATAATACCATAAATTAGCATAACACATCATTGTGAGTATGATTTTTTTATAAAACTTACGTGGATCTAACATTTCTTAATGATAAATCTTCTTATTTTATGTGACTAATCCTCATACCCACTTATGTATTGATACTTGTAATTTATTTATTTTCTACTCATATTGTATAGTCTTATTTTTAGAACGACAAATTTCTACAACCTACACATCACCACATATCTCACAAATTATATCTCACATGTCTTTAATGAGACTTGAACCAAAACCTTTAGGTTGGAGGGTCACTCACATACCGCTAAGCCAAAAGGCATTTGGTCCTCATATTGTATAATCATTTTAAATGTTTCAATTCAATGAGTAGAACAATAAATAAGAGGGTGTTTTTTTAAAGTTTCTTAATGCCTCATACATCTGATTAAGGTTGTAAACGAACCGGACGAACACGGACGAACACGGACGAAGGCTTGTTCATGTTCGTTCATTTAATTTTAGCTGGACAAATAAACGAACACGATCGTTTAAGCGAACGGATTTCTTGTTCATGTTCGTTTATTAAGAAATAATGTTGTTCATGTTCGTTTATTAAGACACTAAAGGAACATAAATGAACGAACATAAACGAACGAACGTAAATAAACATAAAATTTACAAAAATATACATAATATTGTGTTTTATAAGTGTTGTTTTGTTTAATTAAATCAATATAAAACTATATAATAGAAAGATACGATACACGAATATAAACATATATACGTTTATAAACATATATACGATAAACGAACATAAATGAATATTTTGTCTATAAACAGTCGTGGAACGAGGAAAAGAAGAAAACGCTCGTGGATCAAAGATCTTTGCATTAAACACAATGTGCATTTTCTAGGAGTCCAAGAATAAAAAATGACACGTCTTGAGCTTTT
>BQNB010117149.1:0-21225 GCA_026074375.1 Tanacetum coccineum
CAAGTTTTGGTATATCAGATTTACTCCATCAGTGGTCACTTCAAATAGCCTACAAAGGGGTTGCTAAAGATAGTCAGACAGAGTTTATGAGTAGAGATTTGATCAGCAATTAATTCTTACAGGACAAATGTGAACTAATTTATTCTTCTCATAAAATTTCAAGTATATGTGCGTACAATGTGTTGCTGATTTTGAGGTATCAAAACCAGCAAGGGGGAAGGATACATACATCTAAACGCACAACGAGTACACATGACAAACTTCATGTCTTTTTCTTAATTTAGGACATTCCGGGAAGACAAATGTCATAACCGCAGAGAAAAGCAGTGTTTTAACTCGTGGTTTTTGGTGTATTATTCCAACTACATGGGGGAAGAGATGTAAGAAACAGTTTTTTAATGATAAAAGTGGTACACAATTGTATGATGATTCCTTCAGTTAGTTAGTATCCTACACGAAGAAAGGTGTTCATCCGGGACGTACTTGTTTTTTATGGTACTGTTTTGGTGTTGTCATTTCGACTACATCCGGTACTTAGTTATTTTTATGGTATTGTCTTGGTGTTATCATTTCGACTACATACGGGATAAATTACTTTCACTCGGGACTTAGTTGACTTTGGTGAAACAATTTAAATGTGTTCATCCGAGACGTACTTGATTTTTATAGTACTATTTTGGTGTTGTCATTTCGACTACATTCGGTACTTAGTTGTTTTTATGGTACTATCTTGGTGTTATCATTTCGCCTACATAAAGGATAAATTGCTTTCACTTAGGACTTAGTTGACTTTGGTGTAGCAATTCTCATCTACACTCACCTGGAGGGAGAAAGGTGCATTTTCGGGTCTTAATTGACTTTGACGCTACAATTTCGACTTCATGAATGGGATAGAGTGTGTACTTCAGGTTTTTGAGCTTCATATAATGAGACTGGTAGCATCTCTTCAACTACATGGGGGATGAGATCTCTTGATACTTTTGGTATGCATTACTTGAGCTTCCAGCGTGAAAGAAATGTAAGAAGAATTATTCAAGCGTAAGAAGACACGTTGCTGGTCTATTTGATGATTCCCCAAACAGTTAATCACTAAGCTTATTAACAAAGGAGCAATATTTGATGTGGTTTGCTACTAATTTCGTTGTGCACTTAATTATTCTAAGCTTGAAAGAAAGCTTTGAAACTACTCAAGAAAGAATTGCTGGTTCAGGGGAAGCTAAGACAACTTCCATCTGGAGAGTATCGAGACAGACTACAGATTGTTAACATGGACAAAATAACTGTGCCACTTTCGGTTTGAACATTTCAAGTCCTGTCTCATACATAATCTTGTACATCAATAAGTAGTGTGGTAATCAATGTTATGTGTCAGTTTATGAATTCTTCATGAGTTTCTCGTCAAACTCCAAATCATTTATAAACTCATCATAACTGACACTAACAGAATCCCTCATTAATTGATGGGGAGCATATATAGGTTCCAATATCGGCTTGTATTTAATCAGACCACATTTTTTCTCAAATATTCTAACATATTTAAATCAATTGAGATCCTAAATCTCAAAGGGTTTGAAATTTTTGATCAGGGGAGAGAATGTGATTTAAATATTAAATTTGATAAAAATGTGATCTATTAAGACTCAAGCAGGTACTCCTCCCTCAATGTGCCAAACAATTTCGAATATCGACGCACTTGTTGAGGGGGAGCGTTTTGAAATAATCAAAACAATCAAGGTACAATGGCTTTGATATCTATATCACAAGTACCTTGGATGATTTTTTAATTGGTTTTAAGGCGAAGAAAACAGTACCAAAAGACCGACCATGTATGTACTTTATCGGAGTCATAAGGATGGTCTGGTTAGGTACATGTTCCCATGATCCCACCAGAGCTGGAGGGATCTACCCAGGGACAATCCACTAGTTAGTGTAGAAGTCCTTAGGTATGATTACAAAAGGAGTAATGTGAGAATAAGGGAATAGTGCAGACTGGGATGGAGCTAGTACTAGAACACACCCAACAAGGTACTAGTAATGAAGTCTCGGTAAGCACTGAAGGGGTTGAAGAATGAAAAAGAAATGTTAAGATAAATGATGAAAAGAAAGCAGCCCTCCTTAAACATTAGGCAAAAACTGGGTCAATACATATGCTGTCAGAATCACATGGTTGATTGCTGACATTGAAGACAAGTATCATGGACCCAGTGATACGCTGCACAACCCTCCCTAACCACTCAAGATCCCTCAAAGGATTCTTGTTTCATTTCTCACGGAGATCAATACATTTCTATCGTCTCTCTCACTCCGAGTTAGACTATCGTCTTACTCTTATCCGTGTTAGACGATATTAAAAAGGTGGAAGTCTGTTCCTAGCCTATACATACTAATCTTAAAACCAATAGATGGCACATAGAGTCTAGAGCATGAGATATCCATAATGTTCGTTAGGACACTAATAAAACTTTATGCATTGCTATCAAACACTGTGATAACATGTAAGATCTTAAAAGTCCTTGAATTTATCTCGGGGTATTGCCAGAACAGTAAGTGATACAAAGTACTCACAATGAAGATGGAAATCCTTCTAGAGACCAACATCAACAGCATCTTGGTAGGTGAAGTAAGATCCGATTATGATCAACATGTGACAAATGGAAAGCAACGATGGTGCGATTCTTTATGAATCAAACTTGTTCCAAGTAGTGAATTAACGAATAGTTTTTGGAAAACCTTTCGATGTGCTCAACAACTGATTTTCAAACACATTGACTGGGTATATCTTTCAAAACAAAAGTGTTTCTGATGAAAATTGATTTTATATTATATAACTTTTGATGTGTCACAAAAACCTATCTGAGGTGACAGCGACTGATTTTCAAATCAATTTCTCATTTATCAGTGGGTTTTAATTCACTGGTTCACTCACTCTGTGCTTTGTCCGTACTTTGAGTACGCTCGGTTTAAGACGGCTTAGGTTCTGCGAAACCTGTCAAAGAGATTCCTTCGGTATTCTACCGGTACCGGGCAGGATTTTTTTAATTATCCGAGGAAACCGAGGTTCTTGCAACTCCTTTATTCAACAAAGTAAACTCTAAAGACACTTTTGTTTGATTATTACTAAAAATACACTTGTAGATAGAGAATCCCGATGGTAGCGATAGGCTGGCAAGTGGACATGTCAATTCAACTAACCCAATGTCACACTTAAAGAGTTCCTAATCAAAGACATTCATGATAACGAAAGACACTACTGCACAGCTTCCGGCAACTCTGATGGTGCTATCATGATCCTAGTGAAGAAAGTGTTAGGCAATGCCTCGTCTGAGGTCACAACATTACATGGAGGCAATACTACAACAAGGATGATTAAGAGATTTACTGTGGCTGATGATCTCAAAGAAAGCTCAAAGATCACACAAGTCAAAGGAACTGAGTTCAAAGATCACTACTTTATGTACAAAGAGATAAATGCATGAAGAATCAAAGACTACGAGCTGAACACAAGAGCAAGATTGGTGAGCCTAATTTAGTATTTTCTAGGGTGACCTCCCTTAAGGGGAGATTCTTAGATATTAGAAAAAGACTCAGTCACCCCGTGTAATTTACTGTTTATTGTTGCTCGTAGTTAAGGTATTAAACCTAACATGTAAGCCCACTACAAGGTCTTAAGGACGGTTTTGTTGTTACTATATAAGCCTCTTCATGCATGAAAAGGTGGAGTGTAGTCTATTTAACAAAGATATTCAAGTTTCATTTTCTCTCCTAGAAAAGTTCTCTATCACTTTTTTCTCTCTCTAGAACTTTGCTATTCCATGTATACTTTTTGTGTTATGATTTCCACATATAGGACTACTTTTCAAAAATGCAGGCCTCACTGTCTAGGTGGACCAAGAGCCTAAGTGAAATTACCATTTTACCCTCCTATGTCAAAACAATTTATTTTCTGAATATTACCTCTCCACGAAAACGACCATAAATCAAATCTATATGTGCTATAAACATGAGGCCACTTGGAGATGATAGCCCTAAGTATCCTCTACAGTTAGAAACTTTGTATTTTAGAAAGTTAGTAAAACAATATGGAGTTATGCTCATTTTCCCAACTGAATGCAAAAATTGACTAGTTTTAGTAAATCGGGCATATCTCGCTCATCCGGAGGAGATACGGCCCTAGCCAATTAACCACATGTACCTTAAACACACACCAACATCATTATCAGATTTCCCAGGTACCTTATTACCAAAAAACTTCGTAATCAACCTGTTTTGCTACTGATGTAAAACAGTCCTATAAGCCCTTTCTAAAATCAATCCAAACATCATTTTATTCACTCTAAAACTTAACACAATGCCATAACTAACTATTAAACACAATCATAAACTTAAAAACTCAAGAAATTCTAGAATTAATGATTAATAAGAATGGACTCAAAATATTAATCAAGAAACAATAATCAAAGGATTAGGGCTTACAAAGGATGATTATCACAATATATTCAAAACACAAACACCCCTCTTCTTGTGTTAGCTGAGTCGAACCAAAGAATCCCCGAAAACAAGACCGCAAAAATTCTTCTTAACCCTCTAAAATATCTCTAAATTTGCCATAACAAAACCGAAGTCAACCCTAACCAAACCCTTCAATAAGAAACATCAAAGAAATTCTCCAATCTCAAGAAAAATTTGCCAAACTTTGCAAGGGGTTTAAAGGATTGATGAATATGATGTTAAAAGGAGTTGAAAGTTTTTGTGGATTTGTATGGTGGTAGAAAGGTGTTACGTCAGCCACAAGAGCCAAGGAGGACGGAGATGGCTTTAAGTTTGGATGGTTTTTATATTGTGCGCTTGTATGGAAAATGAGATAGTTGAAGAATGTGTTTTTATAGAGAAGAAGTAAATGAGGTTTGAGTGATGTTGTGTGGTAAACCGGCCATAGGCCATAAATGAGGGTTTAATATATACTCCCTCCATCCCAAAATTATTGTCCCAGGACAAAAAACACACAGTTTAATAAAAGTGCATTTATTACTGCTTTCTCTCTCTTACTTTTTGACAGGAATGTCAGTTTTTCCTTAGCTAATTTCAAAGAAGGGTAATATAGTAAACTGGATCAAACTTCCCTATCTATTTTTAGTAGAGGTACAACTAAATTAGGACGTCCCAAAAAGGAAACGTGGACAATAAAAATAGGACGGAGGGAGTATATTGTTTTGATTTTTATTGTGTATGATTTAATTTAAAGTGAGGTGAAGTGAAAGATAAATAAAAGGTAAAGTTTAAGGTAAAGCGCGAGGGTTTAAGCTAAAATTTACGTAAACGCGAAACACAACAGAAAATGACTCAAGACATAGTATATAATGATATCGGGGTCGATCTCTCAGAGAAATATTAAACAATTAGGTACACAAGGATGGATTAAAATTCCTAAGAGTAGACGGAGAATTTTCCCTCAAATCGGCTAAAAAAAAAAAAAACTTCATAATTTTATCTCAAAGTAAAATAGAAATTATTCGGATATAATATTTACTGATACGTTACAATGTACATTGCTTCCATCTATAACGGAGCGAAGTCTTAGTGATCAGTTTGACTAATTTTTTCGTTCTCGGACCGCTTATGAAAAAGGTAAGGATACTTGCCTCTTAATTGTTACTCTCACTTCCCATGAATTTTTGGTCTCGATGCGAGTTCCTATGAACTTGATGATTGGTATACGGCTTTGTTTTAGTTGCTATCAAACTCACATCACTTTATTTCCATCGGTTCTTTATGATATGCCGCTCTATCCATTCGAGTTGAATCTTCAAGTGGAATGATAAGCCTTCTTCCTCCGATAAATACTTCTTCAATTTGAGATACTGAAAAGTGTTGTGGATTCTGAAGTTCTCTTAGCAGCTCCAATTATATGTAGCTGGTCTCCTAACTCTTTTAGGACTTTGAATGGCCCATATATTCGTGGACTTCAGCTTTGATGTTTTCCCAAAACTAAATCAGCCCATTCCAAGGTGATACCTTGAGCATGACCTTATCTCCCATGTTAAATTCTAATGGCATATACCTCACGTTTGCGTAGCTTTTCTGATGACTACGAGCAGTCAACAATTGGTTTTTAATCTGCACTATCTTCTTAGTTGTCTCCCGTATCATTTACAGACCTATAAGTTAGTGTCTTCCCAACCTCACTCGAGCAAACAGGTGACCTACATTTCCGCCCGTAGAGTGCCTCAAACGGTACAACCTTGATGCTCGTGTGATAGCTGTTATTCTAAGAGAATTAGACCAATGGAAAATGTCGATCCCACTACATAAAATCAATCAACTCACAAGCCTGTAGAGACATATCTTCAGTGTCTGCTTATTCTCTCACTTTGATCATCATCTCCGAGTGGTTCGGTGCTCAGTCAAGTTGTTTCCCTAAGGCTCTTTGTATAGTGTACGCAAAACCTGATGCAAACATGCTTTATCCACCTGGCTGATATGATTAATATTGGTACTCCCCTACCATAAGTAGACAATGTCTTACAGGTATATGTGGGTGAGTTTGTGCTCCTTACTGATATACCATTTCACTGGTAGGAGGTGCACCGATTAGATAATCGATCAACAATGACCCAGATCGCAGTGTACCCTCTCGGAGTGCTCGGAGAGATCACAACATTATAATCTGTTTATTCGCTATAGTCCAAACTTAGAATTTCTGGTTGTTGAAGTGATCACAGACGTGCCCTTTGATGTTCAGCTTTGACCTTAACGCAGGTCAGACACTTGCGAACATAGGTGGCGATATCAGCCTTCATGTTCGGCCAACAGTAAAGCTTCTTCAAGTCTTGATACATTTTGTTAGATCCTGGATAAATGGAATATTTGGATTTATGCAATTATGCATATAATTACAAATTCTAATCCTCTCATACCGTGGCAGTCCCAGACACGCTTGTCTAAAACTATTTGTTCCGTCGTAACGACCTGAATATCTGACTGGATTAAAGTGTTCCCAAATTTTCTGCCTTTACATTTTTCTTTTTCGTTTCTTCTAATTAAGCGTTACGTATTTTCTCATGTAGATTTGGGTGAACTGTCATTACCAATGCTCTAACCCTTAACGGTTCCTTTTCTTTCGGTCAGGCGTTCATGCTAACATTTCGCACTTGCACGGGTGCTAACAGATCTCCCAATCATAATTCATCAAGAGGTTAGAAATCCTTCTCGGCGCTATTCATATTAAGCTCCTTCTGATTCAAAGATGATATGAAAAACTCTTATGATCTTTTTTTTTTTTTAAAGGAATTCTTATTTATTATGTATATTTTTTTTATGTATAATACACACTTTTGTTCCATAGAGATACTGTCTTCCACATAAGAGGCAAAAAACTATGGCCCCCAGTCTAGGTCATGGGTTCTGTAGTTTTCCTCGTGAGGTTCTTAGTTTCGGGACGCATAGCCTATAACTCTTCTCCCGTTGCTTTAAAAAATCTCCAAATCCTTAAGCGATGCGATCGCTAATAACACAACAAAGACTTCGACCTTTCGGTAACGCATAAATGGTGCACTAACACAATTTTTGCTTTAGCAATTGGAATGCTTCTTTTTATTCTTCTGGGTTAACTTGGTGGGAGGTTTGGAAATTAAAGAGAAACCCTCGATGAATCTCCGATAATAACCGGCCAAACCTAGGAATTGCCTTACCTCAGTTGGTGTTGTCGGGGCAACCCAGTTTCTAATGGCTTCACTCTTCGCAGGATCTACGGTGAAGCCTTTTATCGATCACATGACCGAGAAATTTTACATATTCAAGCCAGAAGGCATATTCAAAGATTTTGCTATTACATTGCGCCTTCTTCAGTAAATTATAGAATGGTCTTAGGGATGTTTCCCATGTTCTTCTCGCTATTAGAGTTAAATAAGTATATCATCAATAACACGATCACGAATTTCAGACGTAGGACTTGCATAACTCGATTCATTAAATCCCATTGATCACACTACTAGGCGAATTGGTCAAACCGAAACGAAATTACTTAAAGAAAATCATTTATGACCATAAGGGTCCTGTAAGCAGTGATTGAATTATCTTCCTCCATAATACGGAGTTGATGATAACCCGTTCGCAAATCAATCTTCGAATACACACTCAAACCCTGAAGTTGATCGAATAGATCGTCAATCCTTGGGAGTGGTATATGATTTTTGATGTCAACTTGTTTTGTCACGGTTGTCAATCAGTTCTGGAAAGATTCCGTCCTTTTTCTTTTCGAATAAACGCAGAGCTTTCCATGATGACGTGCCTAGGACACATAATTCACTTTTTCTGTTAACTACCTTGCAGTTGATTCTGCTACATCCTTCATTCCCGAATGGTGTTAATCGTACGGTGCACGTGCAACGATGGTGCGTGCTCACAGGGCAACAGGTCAATTCTAAATAATTCCACTTGCGAGGCTGGTCTGGAAGTCCTAGTACGTCGTTAGGAAAAACTACTCGAGGAAATCTCAAAGTCACGCCGGGTACATATTCCCAACATTTCTCCTTGTTTCTTTCTCGATTAGACATGCGCGACATACAATACTGATGTCCTCTTTTGATGTATTTTCTGGTCTTAATGCAGGATACGACTTTCAATTGGGATGCACCTTTGTCGCCCTCGACTACCAAGATCTTGCTCTTAACGGATATATGTCTCACTACTTCTACAACATACTATTGACGGCGCCATCATTGTTCACTAAACCAATTTATTCTCAATAACATGTCAAAGTTCCTAGTTCAATGGGCTTTAAGGTCATTTTTAAGATACAAATAGTTCGATAAGTTCAGGGTACAATCCTCTCTTTAAACAAGTATTAGTACTAGCAGAGCCCTTCACTTACGGGCTATATTTCGACTCTCTCATTGCTAGTATTCATAGTATTAACGGATTAATGTATCAAGTGACTCTTAACGAGTGTTTACAAGCTTTTTGTCTGACTCCGAATTCAAATAAGATAGTTGCATAGCGATTGGTAAGTAAGAACGTGACCCGTAACCACATTAGGTCCTTGTTCTTTTTAGCGCATCTTTAATCACTTAGGCATGACTCTCGAGCTTCTCGCTGGCAGATTGTTTCCATTCGTTTTGTGGCAATGGTCCCTCGTGTGTACTTTTTCTCCATACTTCCATAACAAGTCACAATTGGTTGAGCTCATTATAACACTTGTGGCACCGACCTTTCTCTACAGTATCCCTTTTCTTTTAGTGCACAAATTTTTCCGCATACTTTTACATGATCGAGTGCAAGACCATAGGATGCGCCCCAGATGGTACATAGTACGGGGTGGATCCTCCATGTAGCCCTTCGTTCTGGGCAGTAGTCATCTTGCCCAAGCTTTCCCTTGACCTCTGATATGTTTTGATGATGGTGATGGGGTATGTCCGTGTAGTTTATTTTCTGTTATTACTGTTTTTGGTTTTTTTCAACTCCTAAAAACTTTCCATTTTCTTTTATGTGGAGATGTTTAAGCCCATCTAGGATTTGTTTTTACAGATTACTAGTTAATATGCAGCGAATATAATAAGAATAGTATATTATCAAATACAAGTTTTTATTCTCTTACGTTTCCACCTTGCCAATTCTTATTAGCCTTAGAGCTACTAAGCTAACTAACTATTAATCATTAACTATCTTAAACTAAATGTGTAACACACTGCACACATTTTTCTGACTCTCATTGGAGAGATATACTATGATGGATGCTTCTAAAAACAGACACCTTACATTTACCATTTAATACTAGAGGGTTTATAAGAAAACCTAGCTTTACATAGGAAGCTTAGAACTTATATATTTCTACTATTAAGTTTATTGTTGTTTCATCTTTTATATCTTTGCATATTAGTTCTGTAATTCATCTAATCTCAGATCCACACTACAATCTTCACACCTATTTGATATTACAAAGACAATCTTATGTATGAAATAATCTCTTCATTGCTTCCCTCGTGACTTAAGATCTTCTTGAACATGTCACCACACATAATGAGCTGCAAATCATATATCTATAGTCTTCTTCCACTTTTTGTGATCATCCAATAGGGGTCTTATGTAGATATGCAACTTGAATAACAGCTCCTCTCAAGTGGTGCCATTTTAGATGGTTAATAACATTTAATCATAAGCTTCCACCTGATACTCCAATATGTTTACTTCTCTTGAATCTCGTAAGACTCTGATAGGTCTTGTAGTGATCACTGATGAAGAAAAAAAAAAAAAATGAGTATAAGAATTTGTTGAAGAAGTTTGAATCTCTAAACTTGTGTCGTATGTCTTGACTATCACGGTGAGTCGGAACTTATAGAAATAAATTTGTGAAAATTATAAGTAGATCGCAAACTTTCTTGACAATACTCTCATCTTCTAGATGAGACATCATACTAACGTGATAGCAAATGTGAGCATTGAGCACCATAGAGAAAAAATCACACTCCCTTGCGTGAATTGTCAAGTCTTCGTCGCTTACACCATTTAAAGCCGAAAAGTTACCCTTTAAATTCAATGTGCCTGCTACAAAACACGCTTTAAGATTGATAGAACTAGGCACATGTGAAACTCAACTACAACATCAAATAAGCAATATTCAATTATCTTCGTAATCACCTCTTCAATAAATCCAAAACGAGCTATAAAATCAAGAAGAACAAACTGTTGTTAAAAACAGTTCTATCCGAGATCTAAATCCATCTGAGAAACCAATGACGAGCAGTGTACTATCGATATCATTACCAAATAGCCTAGCATAGTACTCAATGCTTTTCTTAGACGACTACTGGCCTTTATCTATAAAACTGCTCGGACATCAAAAGGCAAGTACAAACATATCAAACAGAAGAAAAATTATTAATCCGCGAATAAGTGACTAACCTATAACCATTTTATTCCCAAGTCAGTTGTAATTACGTAAAAACTAGCAAGTATTAGTAACATAATCGAGCAGTACTCGAAGTGATCAAATGGCAGTACTTAATATAATGCATGACAACATTATAATTACTAAATGAAAGCAAGTATAATCACTCATAACTCAACAGTAACATAACCTTCCTTTGATTCTCTTTTGGCTGTTTGGCAACTCTAAAACTTCAATGGCCAGTACTAACAAATGATTAAATACTTAGCATAATACCTCTCAACAAATTGTTTTACTAAATCTGTAAAGATACCATAATCTCAAATGCCTTTGAAAATCATTAATGTTCGCAAATGTCGTATTACTCTTATCAATAACCATGATCGACTTAAGACCTTTCTTAGAATTTTTCTTATAACCAAACAGCAGTAGATATAAACAACCAAAAGAAGTCCTAGCAAGTATAACATTCATTGCCAGTATCTAACAATCAAGTAGCAGTTTTAACAGCACTGTTCGACATCCTAACGCTATTATTTCCTTGACCAATCCGCATTACAAAATAAAATTGGTATGTAGAACACATCCAACGCGAGCATTACTAACTGTACCTTTTTAAGGTTACTTTTTTAAGTATTGCAAATGGACACGTTTTAGTGTCACAAAAGTGTTCACTAGGCTGTCACTAATTCATCATTCTCATCAACTGCTATTGATTCTGTTCATAGAGAATAAGTTCCAACAAATTACTTTGAATTATGTAACCAAGAACCTACAATTTCGCAGCAACATTCATGTTGTCAACGGAACCCAATCTAAAAAACTATTTGTGAAACAAATCCTTCTTGTTATATCGAATATAGGTTGCTGAAAAAACCCTTATCATTCCAGAGTTCAAATGAATAACCGCAGAGACAGAAAATTCATACCTTTTTCCTTCATTAGATTGTGACACCAAAACGACCTTGTAGATCCCCCCCTTTCCCTCTCTTTCCGCCCCCCTCATTCCCCCTTAGATCATGAGCTCATGAGGCTGGATTCCAATTTGGAAGAATCGTTTAAATCCACGCCATCTAGGATATGTTTTACTCAAATAATTTAAATATGCGCGAATATAAAGTACAGTATATATCAAAACAGAGGTTTTTATTTCATATGGTTCTACCTGCCCCAATTTTATACCTGGAGCTAACTAACTAAGCATACTATTAATCTAGATCGTACTAACTAAAGTACTGAAAAACACTCGTTTTCTAGACTCTTATTAGAGAGGATATAATAACTAGATGATTCGTATGCTCTAAAACAGACGCTCTAAATAACCCATTTATTATAGAGAGGGGTTTTCAAGAAAATCTGTTACAATAGGAAGATACTTAGTATTTCACTCATTTAAGTCTTTGTTGTTTTATCTTTCTTCAATTTTGAATATTTAGTTTTGTAATAATCAAATCTTAGATCCTAACATTTTATTTCCCTCTGCAATCCTTTCTGTTCGAGCCTAGGCCTTTTGCTCCATCAATGCTATTGTGACCATGCAGTCAACCGCTTCATTAGACTTGCTGTTTGGATTAATATAACTTGTTCCTTGATGTGTCAGTCTAATCCTGGATATAAGCACTTAGTTCTTTCGCGTTACGGTTAGGTCCATTTTCGGACATAATTAGAGCCAGTTCTTGAAAGCGTTGACGTGTAGGCAGGCCTGTTAAAATCGCCTTAACCTTTAAATTTCAAATTCATGCTACATTTGCTGAAGTTCCATCAATCAAGGATAAAACTCTTTGTACATCAGCTGTCTTCATTTCTGTACTAAGTGATCTGGTTTAGCGCAGCCTCTATACCTCTAGTTTTCACTGTTGATTCTCCACCACAGTCTAAGCGGGACCTTAAATTGTGTGGAAGCGGTGAATTAACCTTTTTGCTCTTCCACGCATTTCACCTAGATCCGAAAACACATCTTCTTATTTTCTCAACCATCGACACTAGTTCAAACTTCCCATTATTTCACATCGAAGGTGTAGGGTTACAATTTTATAAATCAGCAAAGGGTACACTCTTGACAGCTAGGCGCCCACCTTGCCCCCCACATCATTAGCATTGCTTCTTGTACCTCCCTGCGGTTACCTTTCTCCCTGCGCTCCTCTTCTAAATCAGCATTTGACTCTCTGTGTGATGAAGTCTTCACTCAATAGTAGCTGGCTCATGTACTTTTGGTGGGCTTGATTCTATCCACCAACACAAAGAATAGCCTTTAATGAGTATGTCATACAGTGGCATAATTCGTCTCATGTAGATCAATTGGAACCAAATTTAACCACATTCACATCAACTCAGAAGTACACATCAAAAGATATAGCGAAGTTTCGCTCATTCATTATCCAAAAGAGTTAAATTACATAGTTGCACTGTTTTACAAAATGGATAAAAATCAATCGCCAATCCAATGGCATCATTCTATTAACTGACATGTATTTAAATTTAGTGATTACAAAATAAAAGATACTACTAATGAAACTGAACTACTAAGAGTCACGAGGAGGGAATCCTTATGGCTCGGATGGTAAAGTCTCCTCATGAGAAGCTGGATCATCGTCTTACTAATTAGCAGGATAGTGACAGCATCACGAGCAGCACATACGGATACTCTAGATCATCTTGAGCAACTAGAAACATTGGTGTAGCAGTAGGTGGAACATATGGTGCACTTGATAGCAGTGTTGTGGTGGTAGGTGTTTTCTGAACCTTAAAAGTACCAAAGCTCAAATGGTGGTAGTGCATGGACGGACATTCACCACCACTTCTAAATAATAAACTCAATTATCTCTATCAGATCCCACGAGTAGTTGTAATACAATTCTCACTGTAATCTAACATCATCCTTAGTCTATTGTTCTCTACACGAATGTCATCCTTCTTAATCTATTGAACCCTGCGATGAAGTGCATTTAAATCACTCTTAATGTGACTCGGGGTGAGATCTTCAGGGTCATAACCAGTAGCGGCAGAAGATGATGATCCTATCCAAACCTGAGGGCTGGTGATGAGTCTACGTCTAGTGAGGGGTACTAGTCTGCCAGTGCCAATGATAGAAGCCTCAGCCTCAGACTCAGGCTTAGGCTCAGGATCAACAGGAATAGGAGATGGTGGCATAGGTGCAGCCTCCTCAAAATTTCGCCTCAATTCTGGTACTCAGAGTCAGATGCAGGTGGTGAAGGGTTAAGTGGGTTCGCCCCCTCATAGGGAAGCATCCACTCTGGGCCATCCCCTTCTTCATCAACATCTACATCTATCCTTTCCTCTTATTCTTCCATCTCCGGATTTCGCGCGCCTTTGGATCTCCTCTTCATTCATCTTCAGATCCATTCTATAACCCAAACTGTTCATATTGTCTGGTACTGGCTCTTTATAGCTAGTTGGAACTCAGTGGAATGCGTCAGGAGGTGGATTTTAACCATGCTTAAGATCTGTAAATTACGCAAGAATAAAATAGGATATTATTATATGTAAATAATAAATTTATAACTATGATTATGCGGATTGATATGTGAGAAATACAACTATCATTTTAATACCAAAAATGACCCTAAAATGAACAAATTGTGCAAATTATGCTTGTATATTGCTTGTTTTGTCATTTGTGATGTGTAGGTACGGATATTAAAAAATTACAAGAACGGTTCAAACAATCCGGACAACACGAACCCGGGAACAGATTAAAGTGTACATAGAGCGGTAATTTCTAGCAAAGAGTCACAAAGTCAACCTCACGTGGTCAACATATGGTCAACCCTCAAAACAAAAATCCTTAGAAATGTACCAAATATATACCACTTAATGTTAAATCAAATCTCACAAAACCCTAAAACTCCACTAACTAGTTAGTCTCTTTATAAGAAAAACTTAATGGGCGTTATCTCACTCAAATCATATAACCTTTTCACAGTAACCTATTTGTCCACCTTTATTCAGAATCTTTATACCCTTAACACGACCCAACCTTTTAATAAAATATATGGCCCAAAAAACTTTCCGAAGACTAAGTCTAACTAATCACCTTTTTACCAGGTCAAATGAGTTCAAATTAAATCGTTTTAGAGAAGAAAAGGGCGCAAAACTCATTGTTACTATTTCATCAGTCTTCCACCGCATTTACCATCTTCAATATTACTCGGATAACTCATGCAATTAAACTTGGCAAAGCGATTTATTACCTTGAAATGACTCAGCAAAGGCAAATACATTCACCAGTACTATATTGGTCAAGAATTACACAGAATGGACACGCGGGATTCAGAAACAAACACACTTTCGATGGGAAATTACACTGAATCAATTGCAAAGATGAACCTCTCAAAGAAGTGGGATGCCACGCTGGCAATCCGTGTGATGACATATTATATCCAAGGGTAACAAATTGAGTATCCAATGTTGGAGAGGATTCAGGGCAGAGATTAGAAGTCCAGAGGGAGGCGCGTTGTAGGACTAGAAGACTTCTCTTTCAAGCCTATTAAAATACAATGACCTCTTCACACGAGATGAGATAGCTTAATTTAGGGAGTAGTGCTAGTAAAGATAGCTTTAGCTTGTAAATTTTCTAGTTATGTTTATTTAAGTCTTTGTAATCTTCATTTAAAAGCCTTGTAATCTGTTTTCATTAATAAAATTTGTAGTTCACGTTTAAAACTTGTGTTTGATTTTGTTTTACTCAATAAGCAATATGATTTGATTAAGCTCAAAAAGCTCTTAATAAGCTTTTAATTCATCACTTTAGTTAGTTTACACTTAGTTAAGGCTCATAAAGCATTTAATAGTTTAATAAAGACATAATCTCCTTAAAAGCATCTCAGCTTGTTATTATATAGGAAGTCAGTAATGGAAGAGAACTTCCTAGGACTACACCAGTCTTATTTAGAATAGCTGAGGCTTGTTGATCTACTCTTGGAGCATGTGAAGCTGGTTTAAGCTCAAAGGCTATTGTAGTTTTTCAATTACTTTTCATAGCTTAATTTCTGCATAATGCTAATTCGCTGCTTATTTGTTGCGTTTTCTTTAGTATAGCTTACTTATGCTTATTGTAGTTGTTAAATGCTCATTATGCTTTGTCATTAGTTTAAAATCTTAGTTTCTTATATTTTGTCATGAAATTGTGAAAAAAAAACCAAAAATATTAGCATAATCTTGTAGCTTATCATTTCTGCTTATTCAGTAGTTTAAATTTGCTTAATATGTTTGTTAGAAGCTTATTGATATCTGGTATTTAGACTTTGATTCATAAAGCTCTTATTTTAATAAGCTATAATATGATACTTGAGGAAATTAAGGAGTGTTTGGGTCAAGCAGTTCTAACTTAAGTTAGAACTGCTTGAGGCTAATTGGTCCTTTGTTTTCAATTTAAATCTCATATTTGAGTTTATTAAGTTTGCTAGTTGTTAATTTACATCTGTCATCATTAATTTAGTTTATAATACATTTTTAGTAAAAGTCTATTCTAGGTGTTGATATTGCTTCATTTGCTCTTGGTTAAGTGATTTCTAGGTGTTAGAAACAAGATTTGTAGCTTGCACTTGGTAGTTTTGAGATTTGGTCATATTTTGTGCAAACTGCTTCAGCAACTAAAATAACAAAAGCCTTTTCAGTTATTTTTCAGCTAGTAAATAATATAATTGGTTTTCAAACGCTTTCAAATTTTAAGCATCTGTTGATCACTAGGTTAGTGATCATTTGTTTCATTTTGTTTTTTCAAAATAAGCTTATTCACTTATATGTTTTTAAGCTGCAAATCAGCAGTCTATCTTTTTGAAAACCAAAAATTCACTCAGCATATGCTGAGCATTTAAGCAGTTTTCAAGTAGATTTTTGATTAAGCATTTAATTTTCAAAATACTTTTTAAAAGTGGTTTTGTGTAGTTTTATTAGTACTAATGGTTTAAAAGTAGTATAAGCTAGATTCCCATAAGGATCCATTAGCTTATATAGAAATAAGCTTAAAGTTGCCTCCAGGATGTTTGGGTTTATAGTTGAATCAAAGTGCTTATTTAGATTTTTACGCTTTATTTGCCATAAGTTTTTGTTTAGTTTTGTCTCTTAACTAGCTTATTAGGTTAATATTAAGTTGATTGTAGCTTATTAGGTTCAGGATTAGCTTATTTTAGCTTTTCATAGAAAATCCAAAAACATCAAAAATAGCATAAGTAGCTTTTTCATTGTGCTTTTTCACTGCTTAATTGAATTTCAAAATATCTTTTGTTTGTTGTTTCAAATAGCTTTTTGGCCAAGGTTTAAGATGATTAGCTGTAATGTCATAAGGATCTGTTTGCTTATAGAAAATTAAGCCTAAAGTTGCCCTTAAGGACTGTTTGGTGTGCAGTTTTTAAATAAGTGCTTAATTGAAATTTCAGCTTATGGCTTGTGCTTTTTGTTCATTTCTAGCTTAGAGTAGCTTATTAGGTTAGTTTTAAGTTAGTTATAGCTTATGTAGTTCTAGCTTTAGCTTATACCCATTTTTAGCTTATTAAGTTTTAATAAAAGTTTAGTTAAACATTTTTTCTCTGTCTGATTAATAAGCTGTTTTCAGCTTAAATTTTGATTTTACAAAATTGGTTTCATTAAAGTGTTTAGTTGTTGTCATAGAAGGTAGAGAGAACTTTGACGTAGGTTTTAGAGCAAAAAATAAAAAAAAGGGGGAAGAAGGAGGGAAATTGTGAGTGAGCAAGGCTCGAACTCACAACCTCGACCTCCCTCAACCCTTTCATAACACTCAACACACACCACACTAACCACTGCGCCCTTGGGACTTTTACGTCCTAAGGTGAGTTTGAAATTCTTTTAACCCTTTTTTGAGTTTTAAGTATAATAAGCACTTCGAGTGCTTATTTGATTTTTCCCGGCTTATTTAGTTTAGCTCTTTAGGATTTGATAATTTTCCTACATCCTGCTTATCATAAGCTATTTTTAAATATTTTCTAGGATTTTTAGCTTTAAGTTTTATAATTTTCATGAATTAATTTCGTTCAAAACTTTAAAAAATCATAAAAAATAGAAAAATAATCAAAAAAATAATTTTCCTTTTTATAAAATTTTCTTTTATCATATTCTAGGCTTAGGTTTTTAAATTACTTTCGTAGGGTTAATATTTTGAAAGTTCAATTTTTAAAGAACGGGATTCCGTCCCCGTTCTCGTTTTCTTCGTTTTTAAGCTTTAATCACTCTCGTTTTAGAATTTCCTTAGAATTTTCTTTTTTAATAGTCATTTAGGATTATAAATAGCTTAGAAAATCATTTAGTGATTAATTTTAGTATTCTTGCTTATTTGTCATGTTTTCTTTAATTCCCGTTATTTGTTTTTGTCTTTAATTGCTTAGTCGTTAATTTTATTTGCTTGCTTAAATTGTTTTTAATTGTAGATTTAGAAAATTGATCCAAAAAGTTTGAACCAATTTAAGTCATTGTCCAAATAACAAACGAGGTCTCAATTTCATAAGTCTTTGGGAAAACGACCCGTAATCACTTACCGGTAAATATACGTATATATATTTTCGTGTGATTTTTCTTACTACCTTTGTCCTCAAGGGTAGTTTAGGAATTTCATCATCGTTATATTATTATACGTATCAAAACTACAGATCAAATATCGATACGAAAACGGAAGTCAATAGTATTACGAGATTGTGATGATTAACGGTGATAGATATTTGCTAATCAGACACCTACACCAAAATACAGACCTAAATTTATACATACCAAATCAACGTCCAAACCAAAAACATCCCAAACCAACAAACATATTTAAACACTTCTATCAACGCCTTTCCTACTCGATTCAGCCCTAAAAAAAGCCCAAACGAAATACTATCCGGCCCCTTTTGTGTTTATGGTACTCGCTCAATATCTCTAACTGCCTAAACCCTTTGAAACACTATATCTATACTTCCCTTATAAAGCATGCATATTCCCTTCCTAACTCCAAACTTATATTTTAAGATTCAAACACCCTAACCAAACTCCAAAACTACACACCCACATATCTCATTTTTCTCACCCAAAAAACACACACTGCAACACACACACCTCCTCTCTCCCAACCCACTTTAATAAATGAGTTTTGCTACATCCACAAACAATCCACAAAAAATCATCCACAAACATGTGTTGTTTATGTGTGATTGGTCAAATCAAAGAGAGGAGAGAGAAATTGTATCAAAATACACCAATCAAAACATCACAACACATGTTTGTGGACGTTTGTTTTGAATTTTTTGTGGATGTAGCAAAACTCTTAATAAAAACACCCATTATCATCTCTCATTTCATCCCCTCCAACACAACCTCAAAAAATTCTAAATCACAAACCTCCACCACCATAAAACGTCACCACTGACAGGAAACCATAGGCGCACAAAAAATAACAGATCCATGCGTATATAGACACAACAACAAAAAATTCTAAAATCACAGATGCATGCTTATTTTGTTAGATCCATACATTTTTTTACATAATTCAAGATTTCATGTATTATTTTTTTTAGATCCATACGTTATCGATACAGAAGCTTGTATAATTTTATTTGAAAAAAAAGCTTTTATAGTGTTAGCCGGTTTTTGTCGGAGCCGTTGTTGCCGTCGAAATTCACCAATGCCGTCGCCGGAATTTGCTCCGTCGCCACTCTATTGTCGGAAAAAGCTGCTGTCGCCGAGCAGACTACCGTAACAGTTTTTGAGGTGAAAGAAAATCAGATTTTTTTTATAAATCTGATTTAGTTTTTTTATTATATTTTTTTAGTTATGAATTTGAGTATCTTGAGTTTTTATATAGATCTACATAATAGATGATGCTTATAACACTTTCATAAGTTTTTTTCTATTGTTTTTGGTGATTTTATAAATCTGATGATGATCTTCTTTTTTTATATATGTTTTCTTTCTAAGTAATAGATGATTTTTTTTATGAATCAGATTTTTTGCGTGATTTTTTTGGATCTGATGATGATGTTCTTTTTTATTTATGTTTTCTTTCTATGTAATTTGATGGAGTGATATTTCGTTTATCAAAAAAATAAAATATGCTGGAGGACCTAATTGTGGTGAAAGGTTCTCGTGAAAGGTTTTGATGAAAAGTGGCATTAAATGTTGTACATTAGGGCATCGATACTTGAATTACTTAGGGTGTGCTTGGTTGAAGATACTAAGGGGTAGGGAATGATAATGATAATGATTAGTGATGCTTGATTTGCTATAATGCAATGAGCCATTACCCACTATTGGGTAATCTACTATTCCTCTCTAATTGAGGGTAATGAACTAAGTAATGCTTTCTTTTATTTATATCTTCTTTTTTTCCGTTCTTTGTTTCTCCAATTCTGCATCACGTTACATTCTTCTTTTTTTCAAATTTTTATTTATTTTTGGGTGTTTCAAATTATTCATTTTTGGCGTTGCATTGTTACAACAGAAGCACATTTATGTCATTCTTATAAGTATAATACTATTTGCATTTGCATGATACTCGAGTAACTATATATCAAACATGGAAATTTTATAACTGCCAATGGCTTTATTAGCAATTATAACCTTTTCAGCATCTATAACAAACAGGTGATGAAGTATCTTGGTTAAGGTGGTTACTTGAAAATAGTTTACATGCAAAAATTGGGTTAGTTTTTGGGCATCATAACAAGCATACTCAATTATAATAGGAATACTCATTATATTCTTCTATATTCCTATTATTTTTTCCATTTCCATTACCTAAAATGAACCAAGCACTCTCTTAGAGTAAAGGGTATAATGGCTTAAGCCACAAAACAAAACAGGCCCCACAGGCTGCCACATCAGCTTTGACTTCCACTCAAAAATACCTTTTTACTCATAACACATCTTCATCTCTTCACTTGGGTCCCACCACTAACTATATTTTTTTTCTTTCAATTTTTTTCACACAAACATAATTTTTTTCACACAAATTAAAAATACAATACATAAAAAAACATAAAATAAAATACGAAACATAAGGAAATTAAACGATACGAAACATAAAAACATAAAATACGAAACTAATCGTCTACACAAGCATCGTCTGCACCGGCATCTTGATATTTCCTCATTATTTCAGATTGTTGCCTTTCAATGAAGGCTCGTTTATAAGGCGGCAAGTTCAAAGTATCGATCATGAGAAACTTCATCTCTTCACACTTCTTGATAGCTAAATCTTTTTCCCTCTGCGCCTCGTACGCTCTTTCAGCAGCATCACATTTACGTCTATAATCTTGAGTCGCCTTATTTCCATATCTTCATTTTCATCGCCCTCGTCCAATTCGATAACCGGATGTTTTCCCGTCCTTTTTTGT
>BQNB010117150.1:2942-21225 GCA_026074375.1 Tanacetum coccineum
CGGTATTAAGAACAAGCAAGTATGGTGAATCTAATGCATCTACGTTAGAGGATCTAACATTTTGAGCTGGAAACCCTGTCAAGGAGGTTCTTCTAAATTGAACCTACCTGGTCACAGGTATAGTATTTATATTGTTAAACGGTCCTCACAGAACCGGAGGTTAATGCAACCAAATCTCGACGAATGACAAAGCCATATTTGTCCAAATCTATTGTTTATCAATAACATTCAAATGTAGGTACAAATGACGGTGTTGCAGCCTCATTGTAGAGTCAGATTCATTACTACATGCTCACGCTCAAACTACAAAGACATACTATAAGCATCAAGATTCAAGAATAAAGAAAGCTTAAGAATTAAAGACAAAGACTTTCGCAAACTCTGATATTAAAGATCCCTCCTCAAAAACCAAGCTTCAGGGGAGATTGTTAGCAAGCTTTCAAAAAGATGCAAAGTATGAGCATGTTGGTCAAGACACAAGATCGCAAGGTGGCAAATACGATCAAGACAAACAAGGAAAAGATTTAGAGATCTCGAAATCAAAGACGAAGTCGAAACACAATGACAAAGGCTCAAGATCAAAGATCATACATCATGAAGGAACAAGCCTACAACATAATAAAGACCAAAAATTCAAGAACTTAACGACAAAGCAATCTCAACAAGTTTAAGGAAGCAAGATTCAAGATCTCACCTCAAGAATTCGAATACCACACATTAGGGGAGATTGTTAGCCTTAAAATATGTCTATGAACATTGAAGCTCAGAATCTGCAGGAAGCCTCGCTTCGAGGGAGATTGTTAGCCTTAAAATATTAAGCTGAACAAGGAAGCTAGGCTAGTAATCATGGAAGCTCGGTCTTTATTTAGTAAATGTTGTAATAGGCTAGAACGGGAATCGGGCTCGTTAATTAATCTAATATTGTACGTATTTTGGTCTAAGGTCCAAAGTAATCCCGAGCTCGACTCATGATCAAACACCACATGGCCCAAAGAAAGCCTCATAGGCCGGCCCATGTAGGAAGTATAAATACCCCTCTCCAAGTGTGGAGAGGGTGTTGGTTCTCATTTTGTTTACACACATTTTGTTAGAATTAACCATCTTTTTCTTATCTCTATTTTCTCTCTCTAAACATCTCTACTTTTCTTCTTCTTTTTCTCTTATCTTATTTTCTTGTTCATAATGGTGAAGTGAAGGTGATGATCTTGGTTCCTACACCTCACAATCCTTATCTGCTGCTTAAATACAACGCACATATCAATGTAGAATGGTGCAATAGATCAAAGGCTATCAAATACTTATTTAAGTATTTAAATAAAGGACCGGACAAAGCAACGATTGTTATAGAAGAAAATGTGAAAAACGAGGCTACATTGGCAACTAAAACCATCGCGGAGGTAGACGAAATAAAAAACTATCTCAATTGTAGATTTTTAGCTCTGTGCGAGGCAGTCTGGCGTCTCTTTTCATTTGACATCCACTACTTATACCAAACGGTCATGCAGCTTAGCTTCCACTTACTGAACCAAAATGCAATCACAATGCGTGATTTAGAAAGTTTGCATGCTCTTCTATAAAGGGAAGGTATCGACGTAACTATGTTTACTGATTGGTTTGAGCTGAACAAGCGTGATCCTACAGCAAGAACACTTACTTATGCTGAAATCCTAAAATACTATGTTTGGCACGAACAAACAAAACTCTGGAAACTCAGAAAACAGAGAAAGTGCATAGGCAGGATTGTTTATTCAAGCCCTGCTTCTGGTGAACGATACTATCTTAGGATGTTGCTGAATGTTATTAGGGGAGTTCAAGGTTTTGAAGAGCTAATGACAGTTAACAACAGAATATGTCCTACATTCAAATAAGCCTGTTTCACATATGGTCTACTAAACGATGACATGGAATGGATAAAAGCTATTTTAGAAGCAAGTTTGTGGGCATTAGGACCACAACTACAGGACATATTCGTTACAATGTTGTTATTCTGTGATGTAAGCAGGCCACTCAAGCTATGAGAAGAAAACTAGCAAAGTCTATCCGAGGATATCCTACATAAAAAGCGTAAGCTCTTTAACTATCATGAGCTACAGCTGATGGATGTACAGATCCACTATAACATCCATGATTTAATCAGGTTAGTGATACCTTTAGAGATGGCTAAGTGTTCTTTTTGTGTGATTCTTGTGTGCTATGTGTTATATATGTGTGCTAAGTGGTTTGAATAGGTGTATGATATCATTTTGAGGTGAGATATTAAAAAAAGTAAGTATGAACACCAACAACTACATTCCCTGTTTAATCTAGAACAACGTTTAATCTATGAAGAAGTTGTTGATTCAGTTCATAACAAAAAGGGTAAGTTCTATTTTGTTTATGGCCCAGGGGGGGACCTGGAAGACTTTCTTATACAAAACTATAATTTCAAGGTTACGATCACAACGTATGATTGCGCTCGCAGTCGCCTCTTCAGGTATGCTATTTCCTTAAAACTTGCTAACTTATTCAAGAATTAACTAACAGATTGACAAACTGTGCATTTGTTTTAATTGCTATAGGAATTGCTTCCTTGCTCCTTCTGGCAGGTAGGACCGCAAATAGCATATTTGTTATTCTACTTGATCTAATAGAGAACAACATATGTGGTATAAAACAAAACACGCAGTTAGCAGAGCTAATGCAAGAAGTTCAGCTTATGATTTAGGATAAACCCCAATGACTCAACGATATGCCTTTGAGGCATTAGACATAACATTAAGAGATATATTGGGATTCAAATGTCCAGGAAAAAGAAGCCATTTTTTTGGTGGCATGATAGTTCTGCTGGGAGGCGACTTCAGGCAAATCCTTCCAGTCATCCCAAAAGAAAAAAGACCAGAGATAGTGCAAGCCTACATAAATAGGTCTGAATTGTGGAAATACTGCAAGGTATTTACACTTGCGCAGCATGAGGGTCAACGGATATTATGCAAATAAGGCACTTGATACATCAAAACAAGAATTCAATCGGTGGGTATTGGCTGTAGGTGACGAGAATTTACCGGTAAAAATTAAAGAAGGAGAGGATGAGCCAACATGGATTGAGATTCCAGAAAGGTTCATGATAAAAGAATGGGATACTCCTATTCAGCAGATTGTGGCTGAAACATACCCGGATTTTACCTCAAGGCAAACTGACGAGGAATACCTAAAAAAGAGGGCAATTCTAACCCCAAGAAATGAGGATGCCGACGCAATCAATGAGTTCATGTTTAAAAAGTTATCAAGGGATGCTGTCACCTACAACAGTGCAGATAAAATATGCAAGGCATCAACAGACAATATAGACTAGCATCAACTATACCCAGTCGAGTTCCTAAATTCCTTAAATTTTCCTGGTATGCCATCGCATGAGTTATACTTAAAAAAGAACTACCAATCATGCTCTTACAAAATGTCAATCCAAGCCACGGACTCTGCAATGGAACTAGATTGATCATCACTGATCTTGCCCAGTTTGTTATCCACGACAAAATACTAATTGGCTCACATGTCGGCGATGAGGTGGTCATCCACAAGATCATACTCACTTCCACTCAATCAAAATGGCATTTCATGCTGAAATGGAGACAGTTTCCAGTCAAACCACGCTACGCAATGACCATTAACAAAAGTCAAGGACACTCACTAAATCATGTCGGTGTATATTTACCAAACCCGGTATTCAGCCATGTGCAACTTTACGTGGCACTATCTAGAGTCACAAGTCCCGACGGGCTAAAAATCCTAATGATACAAGACGCAGACAAGGAGCTCAAGAACTGTACCCGAAACATCGTTTTTAGGGAAACTTTTAACAACCTAACTTAACAACAAATGTAAATATCTCAATATCGTTTTAGCATCCTACATTTGTATTCTACAACACATGTAACTGATTCTCAATCATGTTAGATTACGTTAAAGGGAACTTTGTTTTCCGGTTCTCACCACCTAATGCAAATGTAACATGGTTTCAAATTCGTAAACTACTTATTTATTACATAATATAAATTGTAAGGAATCTATTACACAACATATGTTCCACACACATTACTTTACCATTCTCTACACATTCAACGTAAAAAAGAAGAAAACGTTATAAAAAAACAAGACAACACACTTCAAAACACACCTTAATAGACAAGATGCACTCACTTCCGGCAACATCATAACCGTCGCATCCACATACAATTTGACAAAATGCCCATAACATGCAACACACTCTGCTACAACGCTTCAGAATCAACCTGCACACGTAAAATAAAAAATGTTACTTGGCTAATAAATAAACATTATTAGATGCAAACTGCAATGGCACAGGCTAGAACATAAAGACAAAACCTACACGTGGAAAACTCATTTACCTGCAAACATGACTAAAACATAGAAACAACTTACACTTGATACCTTTTAAACATAAGTTAATACCAAAGTAACAAAAAAGATAATAATATGCAAATGAACCCAAACCACAACCACGTCTCTCCAACACAAGAATACTACTTGCATCTATATTTAAAGTAATTCATTGTGACAATCAAAATCCTATACGACAACATACATACTTCGATACCAATTATAGGATCCTTAACATTTCGTTTTCCACTGATTATACAACCCATATAGAATAATAAACTTCAACAGAAAAGAGGCTTTCAGGATTTCACACATCAAAACCTTAAATCAACAAATCTTAACCGAAAATGACAACATTAAACCACAACAATATTAACGGCACATCTATAGATAGGTTCATAAAACCAGCTAATTTTAAACTTGCTGAAGAGGTGAATACTATGAAAATGAAACAAAGTACTACAACCGTCCTCTGCCAAGGTATCCTAATTTACAAACAAAAATGCCTTATTCCCTATCTCAAATCAAAAGCTTACATCAACTAATCTTTATCCTTTTTCAACTTATAACCAATAACAAATTAACAGACACAAGTATCTTACTCCATTCCTCACATCAAAACATTAAATCAACCTATCTTCACAGCAAAATCAACCCATTTTTTTTTTCCAAATGCAAACATATTCAGATAACCAAACCATCAATTCACAAACATAAAAAATAAAAAAAAAATCAAACTAGTAATAGAATTAACACCATGTAGCATCATATTCCATTAAGAACAACCTTGAATATTCATACAAGGTTCACCTACAATATCAAAAACATAAACTAGAAATAAAAAAGCATAAAGTATGACAAAAAAGACCCAACTAAAGAATCAATACCATCTTCATCTTCTTTTTAAACTAAGAATGTAAGCAACTTCCTCTTCTAACTGCATCAAATAAAGCACGAAAAAAAGTCATAAGCTAAACACCCAAATCAACACACCACAAACAAATCAGCCGCCAAAACAAAAACCTACACCTTCTTCTTCAACATCAGCCAAGTAACCATCCTAAGACCCCGCCCGACCTGAGCACGTCAAGCATCATAACTAGTTTTTCCACAATCAACAAGCGTCACAGAAATCACGCACAACAATCTTTTTCATGTTTCTCCTAAAGCCCTCACGCATCTCCCCCCTCTCTCCAAGTGCCTCAACTCAGCTGCCAGTCCTATGCTCTTACCAATGACACCCGAAGTGAACAACAAACATCATGCATGAACGCTTCCAAAAGATGCCTCTTCCTACGTCGTGATCAAACACCACCTTCATCTTATCCGACAGACAGAAAGTCAACAACCTTCAGTTAACTTATCCAATATAGAAAAAGGGACCCAAGATAACAAACATACCTAACCCGAATACAAATATAAAATGATAAAACATCCTATAATAGAATTCACATTTATATAGAAACTTCAATCTGCCTTTATCATCCAAATGAAATCTCCAAGAGGCATTAGTACAAAAAAACAGCACAAATATGTGCTCACAATTTATGATAATTTTAAAATAACATTTAAGCCATATGTTTTATTGAAATGCAAATAAAACTCTGAAACCGATTTTAGTAACTCCCATTGTGCAGTTACTTACTTAATTAATGGTACATGAACAAATCCTACAAAAATGAAAACTTACTACTTGCCTAAATTTCGCATACATAATACCGATTATAACTAACAAACACAACATTTTCAATAACACAAGATGCACTCACCGTACGTCAAAACCAACCCTAGCGTCGCATAGCCATACAACTCAAAATAAAGAGCAAATTAGGCACCAAACCTCAAGCTATAAGGGCTTCCAATTCCACCGCAAGACATATAGTTTTAACTTTGGAATGAGTCAATCACTGTTTGTCAACCAACAAAATATCAACAATAGAGCTCTTCCACAAATCATAATCCAACAACAACTTAGGTTCATTCAGTAACACACCAAACAACAATATTAACAACATACTAAAACACAAAAAATAAGTCATAACACACTGATTAATGTACATTAAAAACGTGTAAACGATATTACAATTACTAATTAATAATGTGAACACTAAACATTTCAAATGAATCACCCACACAATGATACAACTATTGCCAAACAAACCATCAAAAGCATGTCCAAGATAAAAAACAACCTATCTTGAAACCAAACGGAAACTGTCCATTATCATTGCAACTACCCAAATGCATAATTAACTTATATAACCATTCAATTCACATGGGCCTAAAACAAACTAATAGATATGTTATACATTCTAAATCCACAACTCAAACAAAATCAAATAATTAACTAACAAACATTCATCACGGAAACAAATCAACAATAATCATAATACATAATTAAAAAACAACAATACTTTAGCTTAATAACATAATATTTCATATTCATAAATCATACCAACATCCATACATGTCTAACACAAAACATAAACTTCAAACACCAACTAGCACATCAAAACACTTAACAAACTTAAAACCTGACTACAAGAACAAAAGCTACCCATCCTCATCCCTAATCACCATTGTTCTCACCATCTAAAATCTACACATCCGTCTGTAGGGTCTCAATGTCAGCTAACGCTTCAGCAATCACATCATTTAATGCCGAAAGCTTACTCTCTTCACCAAGCTTAGCATCCTTAGTAGCCAACAAGCTATCATGAACTTCATCTTGATCCTCCATCACTTGAAGTTCAGTAACAACATCAGTCAACTGACCAATGCAACCCCTAACAGTCTTAACCTGATCACGTTACAAAACGGTAGCTTTTAGTAATCTTTTGCACAAGGAAGAATTTCATGTACTTTGGAATGGTTGTTTCACCACTGAAAGCAATCAAATCATCAGTGACACGCCTTGCAACAATGTTTTGGGGTCCCGGAGCAGCCATTGCAAATGAAAACAAGTGGAATAGGAATGAAATTTTGAGGGTACAAAGTATTGATTAAACACGAAATTAATGGGAGATTGGGGTGTAGATGAGGAAATGGGTAAAGAAATATAATATATAAAGGCAAATTTGTGGTAGAGATTAAATCCCCAGCCATCATGGCTATGGAAGACGAGGCGATGCATTCAAACTAGGGTGTTAATGCCTTTCAACTCACATATACAGTGCACAAAGAGTATATCCCAATTCCCTAAAATGCATAGACTAAAACCCCTATAATTCTAAAACAAACAAACTAAACCCCCACTCTCTATGGAAAAACACAAACTAAACCCCCACACTTTATGAAATCCACAAACTAAATCCCCACCACACTATGAAAACCACAAACTAAACCCCTATTAATTATATTTAAACCATAAAAAAACCCTAAACTACAAATACCATGACACATTTTTTTATTCTAATTTAACCAAAAATATTTATATATACTTAAATACTTGCTTAATGGGATAAAGAAATGCTAAATACAACAGCGTGTCAAGATCACTAACTCATGAAACATCAATACATCTTAACATATATTACAACTCATATAACCACGTAAGCAAAACTACGATGACCAACAAGACTAACGCCAGTACACACACAACAATTAGACACAACCCACAAGCAACAAGTTACAATGCGGCATAGATTTATACGCAATCAAGAAGTAGAGACAGCCCGTGTGCATCGCACGGGTCTGACTGACTCGTATATATAAAGATTGAATACAAAAATTAAATGTGGAGGCTTCATGGTTTGTAACCCTTGCTATGAAATTTGTACTTAAGCCACACGATTAATTGTTGGTTTGCAAAGAGTACATGAAAAGTTCTGGGAGTTATGGGAATGTAAAGAGACATTAAAGTTTTATAAATTACTGTATTATTGACGTATTGCCAGCCTTCACTATTCAACGACAACCATACACAAATAAAGAATAGGAACAAACAAGAAAACATTGCTCTTTGGAATCACTCTTAAAACTAAATCCACAAATTTACCAGGTATGAAACCCTTTCCTTCTTTACAATGATTTGCCCAAAATTGCTTCTCTAACTAGAAACTGTATAATGTAGCGAGTCCCGTTTACAACAAAAGCCGTCATCTTAAGAATCAACACAACAAGACCGTGGTACTATAAAAGATGTTCTGAATGCAACCGGAAAGTGACATAAGAAACTTTTGGCCTACGTAGAAACCATGGGCCACAACCTATTCTGAATAACAGGTAACCATGAAGCTTGATAATCCTAAACTACATTTACCACACAACTCTCTTATACAAACTACCATAAGAAAATAACAAAGAATACAACTAATGTTTGGTTTAATTCCAGCTACTGTTTCAGAATAATTATTAACGATGGAACGACAACAACATCCTTAACCTGTTTCAGCCCAAAAGCTCATAATTTTGTACGAGAATGCAATGAAGTAGTGAACAAAGCCCATGACAAATACTTGTATCACCTCCCACATGTCTTGAAAGAACTACAAGGGACAACATACATATATCAGTTTTGCTTTGGCAAAGGAGCTTTACCAGGCAACATGATTTCACATTAAATGGGATTTTCAAAGTCAAAACATTGGCATTGATGCCTCCAACAGCCGAGAGTGTCACAACATCATCTTCCTCACACGATACCAAAGATGCTACAGGAGCCACCATAACCAAGAACAAAGCTGATATATCAACGCCACCTATCGAAAACCAACTTTACCAGCTCTAAAAAATCCTTGTTGACAACACAAGCGCAAAGACATCGACAAGGAGGGAACTCTTCAAAGAACCGTCAAAGACCGAGACCAAGCCAACTATAAAAAAATTAAAGCACGGCGGCTAGGAAAATGATGTATGATACTTTCTTTTGCAGACTCTGACAAGACATGCACTGTAGCTAGCTAGAAACAAACATAAGTAGAAATTAGGTACCAACTTAACTGTGCCACACCTGTGAAAAATGCACCATGTTTTTAAAAAACCTATTGCAGTAGTTAGCTACTATGTACAGCATGCCACCCCTTTTAAGATCTAATATTACAAAAAGGTTAAGAATCCTACAACAACTTGCTTCTAACAGTAGAAAAAACAAAACCACAATACTACACAAGGCATAAATACTTCATATTACATTTATACATTTTTTACTACTAAGGAAACAAATATAATCTCTTAATTGAATTTTCTAAAAGAAAATCAATGCATATAATACAACAAAACAAAACAAAAAGGTACGTATGCAATATATAATATTGCACATGAAAGATGCGAAGAAAATATACGATAGTAAACAACGTAAGTGATAGAAGATACTGGGACATAAACATTTGAGGCCTTATATGATTCCCTTGGAACAAAATGCGTCATATGAAATGCCTCCTCCATCTCTTTACAATGTGTTATCTTACATTAAGCCTCTCATCATGATAATTAAAATAGCAGCCAACTAAAAACAAGTTAATAATATATATAACATAAGCATATAACGATTCCTTTAATTTTTTATCGAAAAACAAAACCTGTGCATCGGACGGGTCGTAATACCTTGTTAATGTTATATTCAAAACATTCTTTTAATGACAAATACAATTTGTTAAACACATTACAAATCATATATATAAATAGACACAAAACAATAAAATGAAAATACACTAAGACTAGGGGTGAGCAGAAAAACCAAAAAAACCGAATCGTAAACAACTGAATTGACTTTGCTAAAACCGAACCGAACTGAACTACAAATTCGGTTTTTGTTGATCCCAATGAATAGATCTTTAACTCCTTAGCTTAATGTAAGGTTTAGTATCCTTGGATAAATCCAAAGGTAGTAAGAATGAAACTTTGAGTGTATGATATAAACTATGCGGAATCTAGTTTATACCACCAAGAAGAATACCATAATAAATTATTTACACACAGAAATATAACCCAACATAATAGCTCCAATATATTAATACAACACTCCATTAATAGTGTTATAGGGTTTTACAACCTTGAAGCTATGACAATGACTCGTTTTTGATACATTAAATTTTATACCCTAGGACCCCCTTTTATACACCAAGGAGTCCTACAAGGCTTACAATACTTTCCTAAGATATCATGATCTTTTCTAAAAGCAAACGTAGTCTCTTAAACAAATACATTATACATATCTTTTACAAAAATAACTCAATACTTATCTTTGTAAGTATTCTTGTTCTCTAAACAATCCTTATCTCTTTACTCGTCTTTATCCTTCTGACAGTATAACTCTTCTAGCATTGTAATCCAGCCAGCATAACTTTGTACCAGGCAGTACAAATTAAACATAATCAGTAGTAACATTAGTACTAGCAAGACTAATAAAACTAACATTAGTAACTTGTACTAGCATCATAACTTTACTACTAGCCAGTACTAACTACTTTAGCATATGTTTTTTTTATTTTCTCTCAACTCTGAGCAGTCTTACCTTAATTAACAGTAACTTTATACTAACAGTACTAATTATACTAACAGTAGTAACTTTATACTACCAGTACTAACTACTTAGCATAATTTTCATTAGTATCACCAACAATACAAAGTTATGCTTGACATCACTAATATATACCTGAGCAGTAGTAACTCTAAGAATCATCTTAAAGTCTTTAAGTCCTAACAATCCTCCCCTAAACTTGATGTTCATCTTTTGAATCTTCAAGTTTCTTTATTAAAAGTCTTCATCACTATCAAGAAGATGCATTCAAATACTTCATTGACCCTTTTGCTGCTTTACCATGAGCTTGAGTAATTGATAGCACATCTCATTCCAATAATCATCTTGAAGTTTCTTGTTGAGCATATTTGTGATTGTTATTGGTGTGAAGGGATATCTCTTCTCAACTAACATAAAGATGTGTAGATTTTTAAATCTCACAAAGTGTACTCCACTAGAGTCAAACAGCTTCCAAACAGTCACTTTGTATCCCTGTAGACTCCTCCATATTTCACTCTTTATGTCAGGTTCAAACATTACTTTTATATCACCCTAGAATACTTTTTCATAAAAAAAAATAAAACGAAAAAAAAAAAACAGAACAAGAAAAAAAATAAGAAAAATTAAAAAAAAAAAAATAAGAAAAAAACAAAACAAAAAAAAAAAGCAAAAAAAAAAAAAAAAAATAAAAAAAATAAAAAAAAAATAATGTATAAAAAAAAAAAAAAAAAAAAAAAAAAAAAATCACAAAACCCTATAACCCATCCTCCCCCCCCCCGACACCTCCACTCCCAACGCCTCCCCACCACCACCACCCCTCTTCAGGCCAGCCCCACCCCCCCACACCCCCCCACCCGCACAATACCCCCCACCCTCCTCCGTACACCCCACCCCCCCCATCATCCCTCACCCCTACCTCCCCGCCTCCTCTCCCCCCCCCTACCCCCACAACCCCGCCCCGCCCCCAGTCCCACCTTACGAACCCCTCTCCTACCCACCACCAATCCTCCCACCCCGCATACCCCCCCCCCCCCGATTTATTAGCACGACTCCCCCCCAACTCAACCCCAGCCACCCCCCACCCACCCCCCCCCCCCATCCACCGCTTGCACAACCCCACCCCGCCCACCCCTCCCTCCCCCCACCAAGCCCCCCCCCCACCCTCCCACCACCCCCTAATCACTGCCTACCCACATCCAGCACCCAACCCCCACCCACCCCCACCCCCCCCCTCCCGCCTCCCCCCCTCCACAGGCCCCGAATCACCTACCCCACCCTCCCACCCCCTCCGCCACCTATACCGCCCCCCCCCCCCAGTACCTAACACTCCTTCACCCCACGCACTACCTCGTCGCTCCCCACCCCCTCACACCCCCCGCCAATCCGTCCACCCCCCCTCCCCCCCCCCCACTCTCCTCCACCCTCTTTCTAATCCCCCCCCCCCACCTCTCCCATTCTCCCCCACACCCCCCCCACCCGCTCCCCCCCCCGTCTTCTCACGTTATCCCCTCTCCCCTCCCCCACCCACATCACTCTCACCCCCATCCAACCCCCACCCATCCCCGCCCTCCCATCCACGACTGCCCTCCACCCACCCCCGCCTCAGCCACCCTCCCTCACACCCCCCACAACAGCACCCCCTCCTCCCTCCCCGCCGAAACAACCTCTTTATCCTTTTGACAGTAGTAACTCTTCTAGCAGTTGTAATCTAGCAGCATTAACTTTTGTACCAGAAGTACTAATAAACATAAGCAGTAGTAACATTAGTACTAGCAGTACTAATAGTAACTGTGTACTAGCAGTCTTAACTTTACTACTAGCAGCACTAACTACTTAGCATATATTTCAGTCTTCAACTTTAAGCAGTCTTAACTTCAACTAGCAGCAGTAACTTTATACTAACAGTACTAAATTATATTAACAGTACTAAATTATATTAACAGTAGTAACTAGCAGTAGTAACTTTATACTACCAGTACTAACTACTTAGCATAATTTTTATTAGTATCACCAACAGTACTAAGTTATGCTTGACAACACTAATATATACATGTGCAGTAGTAACTCTAAGAATCATCTTGAAGTCTTTAAGTCCCAACAATCCTCCTCTAAACTTGATGTTCATCATCTGAATCTTCAAGTTTCTTCATTAAAAGTCTTCATAACTATCAGGAAGATACATTCAAATACTTCATTGACTCTTTTGCTGCTTTACCTTGAGCTTGAGTAATTGATAGCACATCTCATTCCAATAATCAGCTTGAAGTTTCTTGTTGGGCATATTTGTGATTATTATTGGTGTGAGGGGATATCTCTTCTCAACTAACATAAAGATGTGTATTAAATCTCACAAAGTGTACTCCACTTGAGTCAAACAACTTCCAAACAGTCACTTTGTATCCCTGTAGACTCCTCCATATTTCACTCTTTATGTCAGGTGGTATGTGTTTAATTACACATACCTTTTACCTTTAAAAACAAGCTAAAATAACCAAAAACGGACTTAAAATGCCCTCAAACATTACTTGCAGATCACCCCAGAACACTCTTTCATAATCATCCTCTGGCCTTGTATTCCCATATTTAGTTGTCACCAACTTCCATAGAGTCTCTAGGTCTTCTCTACTAATGCTCTAAAGCATCCTAATCATTGATGAATATCTATTTGTACTTCCATCAGCTCTTATCAAATGATAGAATCCCTTCAATCCTTCTTTAACAATCTTATATTTAATAATTATTAGAGGTTTTGTAGCTAGAGGTATATCATCAATTGCTATTCCCTCATCATCTTGAACTACCTCCATATGCATTTTCATCTCAGCTTCATCATCTTCTTCAGCTTCTTCATGCTCATCTGTCTCTTTATCATCCTCCATTCTTTGTCTTTTAGAAGATTCTTGTTTCTGCTCTTTCCCTGCTCTTTTCTTACCAAGTGATTTCTTTCTACTGCCTTTAGCTTTCTGTTTACTACTTTCTGCCTTCTTTGTCTTATCAGATTCTAGTTCATCCTTTGTTCTTTTAGAACTTTCTTTTGTTCCTTCTTTGCTTTTCACCTCTAAATCCATAGGAATAAAAGTATTTACCCTCTTTATTTCATTATCAAACAATTTCTGGATCTCATCATAGCTCTTGCTCTTCAACTGATTATATTTGTATCCACTCATGTTTTTAAGATAGGTAGACATTAGATTTCTCATTTGAGCTTTAGTTGGTGGCTTTCTTCTTTTCTCTTCAGCTCTAAGCATTGCAAAGTATTTCTTTCTTTTGTTCATAAGCTTTACAAACAGTCTTGATCTTTCTTTAATGGTTATCTCTCCCTGTTATTTGTAGCCTCTGAGCTAACTCAAAATCTGCCTCCATCATAGCTTGTGTGTTATCCCATGACTCAATTAAAGCTATGTTGGCTTCCTCTTCCTTTTTCCTTGCAAGCCTTTCTTCTTCATTGAGTTCAGCTTGTATTTGAGCTTCAAGATTTCTAGACATTTCTTCATCAAGAGCAATTTGATCCTTTTTCTTCAATGGCACTTCAGGTTCATCTATCTTAGCTTTCCCTTTATCCTTGATGCTTGAAGAAGATACTGATGTTGGTGTTCTTGTTGTGCTTTCACCAGCATCTCTAAATGTAATGCCTTTAGCTTTAGGAATTGTTGAAGGTGCTGTTGTGGCTGTACTCTGTACTGGCTCTTGTATCACAACCTTAGATTTTGCACTCTTCAATTTAGCCAATGTTTGAGCTAAGGTAATCTCTACTTCAGTTATAACAGGTGGTGACACAGCAGTAGTAGAGGGAGCAGCAGTACTAACTTCTTTAGGAATCACATCTTGGTGGTTGTCAATCATATACATTTTCAAACAAAAACTTCATTACAATAAGTAGCATCTGTTCAATACATTTCTGCATCATCCTGACCTCCCTGGGTTTCATCAACTAAGAAACTTCAGCAGCATCCTTGTCAATGTCTTCAATACTCCTCCCCTGATTGGATGCATCCTCCTGAGCACCCAAACTTTCATCATCTGAGTATTCTACTCTTCTTGTGACACCAACCTTGTACAGTCTCTTGAATTTATGAGTTCTTAACCCTGCTTTCTTCTCTAACTTTTTAACTCTCAGCTTCAAATTTGTGATCTCCTGAGCTTGAGCAGTCTTAGTATGTTCCAGGTCAAGGACTCTCTCAGACAATTTGGTACACATATCCATCAAATCAGTGAGTTTCAATCTATCCTCACCACTGAGCAGTGGATCATTGGAATGTGTAGGCACAGACTCCTCATTTGGTACATCAGCAGTAGAATCACTAGGGTGAGGAACTGCAGTAGTCTTTTTCTGCTTCCTCCTAGACTGTTTCTTCTGGGGTTTAGATGTAGATGGTTGAATAGTAATGGGTGTCTGTTGAGAAGCAGTAGGAATGCCTGAATCTACACCCTCTTCTTGATTAGCTTGAACCATCATTGTTGCAAACAGGGGTGTTACTCTCCCAGAAAAGTCTTTTCCTTCTCTCTTCATGTTGGCAAAGATTTTCTTTGTGTGTGAGGGGTTAACATAAATCTTCTTGTGATGTGACATATCACCAAGCTGTTGATTAATAAACACTTGTACAAATCGTGGATACATCAGAAATTTAACCCCTCCCTCTAAGTGCTTTACCATAGCATCAAAAATGTACTTGGACAGATTAAATTTTTGGTTTGTGGCCAAGCATATGATTGCAGAGGCCATAGTACTACTGAATTCGTTCCATGCAGTGGTCTTGGCACTAAGGCATTGCGTAATGGTATGAATTAAGAACTTCCATTGTGGAGAAAAGAAAGCTTTATAAAATGTAAGCTTTTGAGAAGGTTTTTCATACCCCATCCTCGCTAGTTCTTCAAAGATAGTAGCAGTTGGCAAACAATCAATACCACCTGCATCTTCTAAGTGAAGATCACTTCTAATGCTTGTCTCTGTGATGATCACCTTCTTCTTATCAACTAGGGCTTGTAACTAACGTTTACCATTAACCGTTTTTGCCTTTGTTGTTACCCAAAACTGTTCAATGCAAGATGTGTAGATAGTAGGATTGACAATTAAAGCATAATGAATTTGGTTAGCATTCATAAAATCAATAATTTCATGAAACCCATCACTTTCATTAGGTTTTTCCAAGAATGTGACCATATTGTGAGTGTCAGCAAAAGTTAGGGTTGACATTGTTTTGTGATTTGATGATTAAAGATGAAATTGAGTTAGGGTTTACATTTTAGAGAGCGTTTGAATGATTGAAATCGAACAAAGAATCAAATGAACCCCTGAATCGAAATATTTATAAAATCACCCTCAATAGCATTAACTTGAACTGGAAGCACTAAATTATGCCTAACAGTAGTAAGTAACCCAGCAGTAGTAACTCAACAACATCAACATAAGCTTAGCAGCATTAATGTATACCAGTAGTAGAAACTTTATGCTTAGCAGCATTAAGTTATATTACCAGTATTAACCTAAGGCTAAGTTTGAGCTACCAGCATTAACTTCAATTTCATTCCAAAACGGACTTCTATCATCAATTAGTTCTTCTCACAAGCTCTCTTTCTGTTTTTATGCTCATAATATCTCTCAATTCTTTTTGCTCACAAAATCACTCTTTTCTGTTTTTATTCACACATCTCTCTTTCTATTTTTCAACTCACCATATCTCTCTTTTCTTTTTGCTCACCAAATCTGACAATTTTGTACAAAGTTCCATCAATTCCAATAGTTTCATACTGTCCTCCCCACTTCTAAGTGTGTAACCTCTTGAGAGAGGTGGATCATTAGACGTTTTAAATGTAGTCTCAAACCTAGTTTGAGCATCTACACCCTCAATATGGTATCTTGGCACCTAGGACCACTACTTGAACTAGTTCCCTAAGGACTTGGCTCATTAAGTGTTGCCATAGATTGGGTCTTATTGATGTTACCACTGTCCTACTCGGCTTCTAAGCTAGAAGCAGTAGTGTCAGCCCTTTCCATTCTATCACCTAACTCCTTATGGACAGCCTCATCACCAACCGTTACAGGGGACCACTAGACTGAGGTATCTGGGTGTCCCGACCTCTTTTGACATGCCTAGATGTTTTTGATTCTCTTTAACACACTTTTGATATTACATGTCTTTCCATCCATGCTTGTATATTAACATAAGTAGCCTCCCCTCAAACACCGCTTCAAGGGTGAAAAATTTGCTCAACAGTTATAACTTTAGTTCTAGTGATATCCCAGCAGTACTAACTTTGGCTAAGCAGTACTAACTTTTTCGTGGCAGTACTAATTTTCTGCCTAGTAGTATTAAGAGATATCTAACTATATTAACTTTGTCTTTAATAATTATACAACAACGTGCCTTTATTCATTACAAGCACACTAGAAAAGACTAGATAGACATGTGAGAATTCATGAGGATCCATATTTATTCATAACCTATGAATAAAAAATAAAAACTGTTATCCAAAAACATTAACTTCCCCTCAAACAATAATACTTCAGAGGTGAAGCATTCAACATCAGGGATTCAGTATGCTTAGCCTGCAGGTATTAGTCCATAGCCAAAAATACACAATCCAAAGTATTTTCTTCTTGACAGCATTAAGTATGACTAACAGTTTTAATGAGCAGTCTTAAGTATAACTAGCAGTACTAATTGACAAGTCTAACAGTATTAATCATTTACAAAACTTTTACAAAGACATAAAGAGATGTAGACATTAAGGATTAAGCATTCCAATACTTGAGACCAAGTACTGAAACCTTCCAGCATAAAAACCTTTTGTAAGAAGATCTGCAACATTATAATCAGTATGCATTTTAACCATTTGTATTAACTTTTTAGCATTGCAATCTCTTATAAAATGATGCCTAATCTCTATATGTTTTGTTTTAGAATGTTGAACATGATTTTTAATAATGCAGATAGTATTGTTATTATCAATATTAATGACAGTATTCATGAAATTATACTCATAATCCAACAATTGATTTTGAATCCAGAGTACTTGTCTACAACAACTAGCAGCAGCCACATATTCAGCTTTGTTTGTAGAGGTGGCAACCATAGTTTACTTCTTACACTGCCATGATATCAACCTGTTTCCTAAAAACTGACAACCTCCAGTTGTAGACTTCTTATCTAGAGTTGCTCCAGCATAGTCACTGTTAGGAATTATGTTTTCCTAAGTTAGTACTGTTAGTATTAGTTAGTTTGTACTACAAGTACATATGTTTGTATTGGTAGTAGAGTTAGTACTGTTAGTAGTAAGTTAGTACTGCTAGCATATATAGATAGTACTGCTTAAGTGATATGCATGAGATATATTAGGAATAGATATGCATGATCACTTAACGCGTTTAGGGTTTCCTTGGTGTATAAAAGGAACCCTACGGCATTAGTTAGATATACAAGTTTCACAAATATTCATAGTTAGTAA
>BQNB010117151.1:0-21225 GCA_026074375.1 Tanacetum coccineum
TTTCCCACGTTTTTCTTGCAATACCACTCTCCCAAATACCTTTCCAGCTCACCCCTCACCTCTTCCCACCTTACCCTGCCCTTATAACCCCTTTCCCTGTCAAAACACACATCCCGAGCACCCCCATGAATGGTGAGATGAAGAGAAGACCAAATGGAGGGCTAGGATTGCCTTGGAAGTTTGTACTCTCACAGCTAACACAACCCAAGACTAAACAAGTCTTTGAAGACTTGTATAAAAGAGCCAAGAGCAAGCCGAACACATCATCTTGTTTTTTTTTACCTTTCTTAGTTTAAATTTTACTTAAGTTTGCTTTAAATATTATTGTACTCAGTTTCTTTTTAAGTCTTTCTTGTAACACTTTCAGTTTTAATAAAAGCCAAGTGTTCTTGTGAAATTGTATTTGTCAAAATTTGAAATATAGATTAAGTTGTTTAATATTGTTAAACTTGTATAAGAATGAGTCAAGATGATTAAACATTGCTTATAAACACCCTTCTCAGCTTTCCCTTAACTAAAAATCAGTAAAAAAATCGTTTTTTACAAATTAAGGGGGTGTTTGGTTTTGACCCAAAATGGGTCATATGGGGTTGTGCATGGGTCAAGTGCACTCAGCCAACTTTGGCTGAGTGTGTAGGCTTTATTAGGCCATTTTAATCACCACTTTTAGTTCAAAAATAAGTTTTTAGGTTTCCTTTTGGTTTCTGTCAAAATTTCAATAAGCTAACTTGAGCTTAAGTGCTCAAGCTGCATAAGCAGCTTAAGCACACTTTTGTTGTGCTCTTTGTTGTGTTTCTAGCCCCTTTTAAAAGCCCCCCCTTGTTCTGTCTTTGGTTTGACCAAGCATAAGTCCAAGTTTAGCTTTGCATGATCTTTGAAAACCCTCACCTTTAAGCCCCATTATCAGCAGCTTTTTCTTAACCTTAGAAGCTTAAATTTTGGATATAAGCTCATTGACCACCCTTGTAAATCTGTTTGTACTTGGACTTGGCTAATAAGCTCTTAAGAGCTTATTTCATAAGCCCAAAATAAGCCTTAAGCTCACTGTTGCACCCTCCCCTGGTGCTGAGACCATAAACTCAGCCCACTTTTCTAGCTTATTTAGATATTAAGCATTAGGATCTTTTGGCTTTTTAACATAGCTTATAGGTAGGCCTTCTAGGTTTAGCAGCTTATTTGCCTTAGTTAGTTCATTTAGATAGCTTATTTAGTGCTTAAAGTCCTCTTTTTTCTGTTTTCTTATTAAACTGTCAACATAGCTTAACAATAAAACAGCTTATTTTAGGGCTTAATCTAGATAACTTAGCTTATTTTAGGACTCCCCTATCCTTATTAACTGTCCCCTATAGTTTTCTAGCTTATTTGTTGGCTTAAACCCCAAAAAGAAAGAAAAATAAGCTAAAAAGCTTATTTAGCTTTTGCAGCCCCAAAAGCTCACATTTTTGGCTTATTCTTTGAGATTCAGCTTATGTGCCTTTTATGAAAAATGCTCCCCTTAAGCCCCTGAACAAGTTTGCTTCTTTGGCTTTTTGCTAATAAGCAACTTGGACCCACTTTGTAGTCGGGGTCCACTTCAGGGACCATTTGTGTAATTTTGTCTTTTCTAGTTAACATTGTTAGTCCCTGTGGTTAGTTAGCCTGTTACCCTGTTAGTCCTTGAGTCCTTTCACTGTTAGTCCTTTAGTTTTAACAACAGTTAGCTTTAGTTAGTTTATTTAATTTAATTAATTTAAATTAGGTTTAGATTTAATTAGTTTAATTACTTTTTATAAAAACAGTAAAATTTGGGCATTTTTATATTTTTAGAATTGTTAACTTTTTCTTTATTTTATTTTATTTTTTCAGAATTTTTATAACTTTTATTTTTTGTCTTTTTCTATTTCTATTTTTAATAGTTTTTAATCTTAAAAATTTATAAAAAATCCAAAAATTAATAAAAAAAAAATTTTTCTTTTTTACAAAATATTCTTTTGTCCATTTAGTATCTAGGAAAATCTAAAATTTAGTATAGGCTTAATTTTTCTTAAATTTCAGTTTTAACCTTTTTATTACCGGGTAAGTTTACCGTTCTTTCGTTTTAACATCAAACACCTCCGTATTAGTTTCTAGTTATTCTTTATTTTTCAATTAAGTTAATTAGAAATATAATTTTGGTTTTTTAATTTAATTTAGCATTTATTTCTTATTTAGTATTTAGGGTTCCCGATACCTTATCTGTTCCCCGTATTTTAAGTAGATATTAATTTTTAGGATTCCTTATAACGAATTTTGTTTCCCGTAGTTTTTTAAGATTCCTATTTTCCTTACTTGTTTCCCGTAATTAAATTTAGGTCATATTTAATATAACTTTGGTTTTAAAATATAGTCAATGTTACCATCATTCAATTCTCATCAAACCAGGAAAAATTTCAATTGCAGCCTCGTTGACATACGACCCGTGGACATATCACTTCGGAATCTTTTTATGAAATAATTTGAATCTTAATATATTTTATCTCTTTGTGTAACTTTTTGACCTTTTCCCTTGTTAAGGGCTTTGTTTGAAATTTGCATTTGAAGGTATTTTATATACTTTACTCTAAGAACGAACCACAGCCCATAACTTCTTTTCCCGCTCGAATTTCCCTCCCAAACACACTCACGGGTTTTATCACCCTTTTTACCCTTGAATCTTCCATCCCCTCCATGATAACATCTTCCCCCTCCCACCACTAAACCTTCCCAGCAACATATGTGCCAACTTGGCAATCCCACACCCCCCAAGACCAAAGTCGACGACTAGGATTGATTTTAAAGATTGAAGGGCCAAGATTAAGGGTTTTAAACCTCTCACAAAACAAACACACCTGTGTTTGTGTGTCTACAAACAAGCACAGCAAAGAGAAAGAAGAAAAAAGACCTAGCTTTAGTTTTCGGCTATAAATAGCCTTGTAAGCCATTATGGCAAACATTCCAAGTTGTATTCAAGTTTTATTAAGTTTTAATTCAGTTTTTATTGTAGTTTAAAGTGTTTTTATGTTAATGTCTTTTATGCAATTGAAATTTTCAGTTTTAATGAAAAGTTAAGTCGTTTTTACTCAATAAGCTCTCAATAAGCTCATTAGAGCTTATTCTTTCCAATAAGCTCTAATTCAGCCTAAAATTTGTTATAAGCTCTTTTATATTGTTTTAATTTGAGTTCAATTCATAAAAGTTCCTTTGAGTGTGATTTTGGAAACATTTGGAGAAATAAGCTCATATAAGCTTATTGAGCTTATTGCTCAGGGAATAGAGGCAAGGGCCATTAGGACAGGGTTTTTAGGCCACTCACTCAGAAAGAGTGGCCTTGGTTCTGAGACAACAAAAATCCAAGGTCTCATTTTCTAAATTTCATTCTAGCTTAATTTCTAGCTTAAGTCACTAGCTTATTTGCTTTCAACATTTGTTAACCTATTAGTTTAGGCTTATTAGTTAGCTGTTTTTAACTTTTTATTGCATATTTTTGTGTTAAATAAGCTTATCTCTCAAAAACTGTCATAATAGTGTAATAAGCTAGTAGAGAAACTAGCTTATTTTTCTTAATAAGCTAGGATTTTTAGTTTTAAAATAGCTTAAATAGGTCATAATAAGTAGAAGTAGATAAAAGGTTTTTAAAGTTTTAGTTTAAAAATGGATTTTAAACCCATTTTGGTTTGACAGTTTTGAGATAAAGGGGTGTTTGGCATAAGCTTTAAAGTGGGTCAAAATGGTTTTGGCATGGGTTATGGTTACTTGGTCAGTTTAAGCACAAGTTTTAAGTCACTTTTAAGCTGTTTTTAAAACATTTTTTGTTGGAAAATTGTTTTCCAAGGTTTTCTAAAACTTCTTTTGAAACTGTGAAGTTTCTAAGAATCCCACAAGTGCTTATTTGATTAAGCACTTGTGGTTTAAGTTTAAGGTTCAAAAGAGTGTGTTTAGTGTGTCTAAACAAGGCTGTTAAAAAGCCTTTGTTCCCTTGACTTTATAAGTCAAAACTCACCAATTACCCTTTGTCACAGTTTTTAAAAATCCAAAAGCCCTTTTTCATTCACAAAAATAAGCAAGTAAAATTAATTTTCAAAAGCTCAAAATTGGTGCACAAGCCCTTTGGCTATAGCACTCAATCTGTTTGAGCTTATTTGTGATTTTAGAGCTTATTTGACAGCTTAAAATAAGCTGTCAAATAAGCCCTTGAGCTTTGCCTTAAAGTTCCCCTGGTGCAAAGGGGGAACTTTAGGCTTATTGTTCTCAGCCTTTAAGCCAACTTAAGCCCAAGTATTTGGCTTATTTTAAGAGCTTATAACCATTAGAATCTTCAAAGTTTCAGTCCCTTGATAAGCTCATTTGGTTGCTATTTTTACAGCCCAAAACTTGCCACATGGCTGTTTTCAGTTTAACTTAGGCAAAGAATGCTAAGTTTTGACTTTAGCTTATTGAGCTTATCCCATAAGCTCAAATTGTGTCCTAGTAACTTTTAGGTTAAGATTAGATAGTTAGTGTGCTTATTTCCCTTTTTCTTTAGCTTATGTGTTCAAGTCTTAAGAAATTTTGCCATTTAAGCTTGCTGTCATCTTTCAGCTTATTTTCTAGCTTATTCTGTGGTCAAAAGTTGAAAGTCCTTTTGTTAATGTTGTAGAGAATAAGCTGTTTAACAACTTTCATGTTTTAAGTTTTTGCTAAATCTCACTTTTTAATAAGCTAAAAAATAAGCCATGTCGTAGGGTTAGTTTTGTCACTTTTTCATAGTGTAGGGTTACCCGTTTTCACACAAGTGTAAATTGGTAATAGTTTGCCCGCCTACCCTTTAGTTTAGTTTATTACAAATTCTACCCTAGAGTTTTAAAAATAAAATAAAAGGGGAAGATACTTGGTCCGGGTGAGCAAGACTCGAACCCGAGACCAAGCAATACATCCCCTTTAACTCCCACACACACTACCACTGCGCCCTTGGGTCTTTTTCGTTATAGACCCAAGGTGCATGGTATTTATGTGCATTTTGCCCAAATAAGCTTATAAGCTGTGTGGCTTATTTTCGGGGCTTATTTGTTAAGCTGTGGGGTGTTTATTATTTTTCGTAGGACCTTGATCATGTAAAGTATTTTGTGTAAATTTTTCAGAATTTTTTGTAAACGTTTAATATTTTTTATAATTTAATTTAGTTAAAGGTTTATTTAATTCATAATAAATACAAAAATTATCAAAAAAATATTTTGCTTTTTTAGAAAATTTTCTTTTGTCATCTAGTTTGTAGGAAAAATATAAAAGTTTTCGTAGGGTCATTTTTATAACTCTTCATCTTTTAAAGAACGGGTCCGGGTACGGGTTTTTGTTTTGACTCGTTTTTGGGTCAAACGAACTCCGTTTTCGGTCTAGTCTTTTTCATTCTTCGTTATTTGACCCGTAGAGTAGTTTAGAAGTGAAAAATTTTCCGTAGGGTTATTTTTAAAGATTTTAGGTTTTCCCCCTTTTGTACGGGATTCGGGGTTTCGTTTTCTAGTTTAATTTCATAATTTTTAGGTTTTTCTTAAACGTTTAGGTCCGTTATTGTTTAATTTGACTTATTCAACTTCCCAAACTCATTCCTTCCTTCAAACTCAAATCTTCGATCGTATCGATTTACCATTCCAGCCTCGTTGGGGATTTACGACCCGGGAAAGCTCTATACTACTTCTCGGTATCATTGATTGTTGGTTTTTACACTTCTATATATATTTTATATTTTATTATATTTTATATATATTTACGGTGTGAATCCGGCACGATCAACGGATTTGATGATTCTTTACCAGTTGCTATTCTTAACACCCTTGATCACCTAGGCAAGTTTGATGGAAAGGCTGATGAGGGCTTCTTATTTGGTTACTCTATTAATAACAAGGCTTTTAGAGTATTTAATAGTAGAATTAAGAATGTAGAGGAAAACCTGCATGTAAACTTTCTTGAAAATAAACCAAATGTTGCAGGGAGTGGACCAAAATGGCTGTTTGATATTGATTCTCTAACAAATAATATAAACTATCATCCAGTCAATGCAGGAAATAGAACTAATGGTAATGCAAGTTTGTGTTTGGAATTAACATTTTGCAGGATTTAAGCTTAAATGATGATTATGGATATCCTGATTTGGTGTAAATGCTGATGACTTGGTTTATATTGCTGAGTTGATTCATGTTGGTATTCACCACATAATAAATGGTCATCAATTCACCATGTCTCACAGACAAGAAAGAATTGGCTATTCCAGGGCAAACAGCAACTGGTAAAGAATCATCAAATCCGTTGATGGCTGGTAGTTTGCAAAAAACTATAAGTGCAAAAGTTAGTGCTGCTAGTATAAACTTTGTACTGCTAGTACAAAGTTAGTATTGCTTGCCTAACTTAGTGCTGTTTGTTACCGTTAATACTGTTCGAGGCAAAACATAATTTTCATTAATTTTTAATAACCGTTGAGATATTTCCGCCAACAACTTCGCTTATAGGGGTCTATATTTGGATAATCTTTAATCTTTCTTTCTTTTATATGTTTTATTCAAGATAAAGATTCAATTTTATTAAGTCGGTCGAACCAAACCATAAGCTCTTTCTCTAAATATCTCAAATCTCATATTTTACCAACGAACTTAAACCCAGAACTCTTATTCTTCATTAATCATCTATGGCGGATATGAAGTTTGTTGCTCAACATAACATGGTAGCATGTCTAGAGAAAACAGATGCTAATGCATATTTTCATAAAATAGTAGACTTCCTTTCTTCTAGTTCGATTTATTATGCACTCACCGTAAGTCCCACTATTTATGCTTCCTATATTGAACAGTTTAGGAATACTGCCACTTCCCAAACAATCAATAATGAGAAGCAGATTCATGCAATTGTTGATAATAAGGCAGTAGTAATAACAGAGGCATCAGTGAGAAGTTCTCTTCTCCTTAATGTTGTTGATGGTGCTCCTTGCCTCACAAATGAAGTAATTCTTCAAAATCTTGCATTGATGGGGTATGAGGGAGACTTTACCAAACTAACTTTTCAAAAATCCCTCTTTTCTCCTTAATGGAATTATCTGATACATACCATCCTTCATTGCATAAGTTCTAAATCTACAAGCTGGAATGAATTTTCAACAAATATTGCTTCAGCTGTCATTTGTTTAGCAATAAATTAAAAGTTTAATTTTCTAAACTTATTTTTGATGGTATGTGGAGGAACTTGGATAATCCTGTAAAGAAATTTCTTATGTATCCAAGGTTTTAATGGTGTTTTTGAATAATCAGATTGAGCTTGGTAAACCTTTCAATGATGTTTATAATACACCAGCTCATACTCAAAAAGTTTTCTCTAATATGTCTAGACAAGGTGTAAATTTTTTAGGAAGAGTAACACCACTGTTTTCTAGTATGTTGGTGCAAAACCAAGCACCTGAGGGTGAAGGGTCAGCAATACCTCCTGAAACCCAACCCACACCCTCTATCTCACAACCTCTTATTTCAGAACCTTAAACTGCATCAATTCAAACTGAAACACCTCAGACTGCTGAACCTTAAACTGAAGTACATCAACATGCAGTATCACAAATAGTCTTTCATGATTCACTTCAAACTCCAACAACATATCAAAGAATAAGAAAGACTCATAAACGTAGGAAAACCCAAAAGGACACTGAGTTACCTCAGACTAGTATGCCTCAAACCCTTGGAGCAGATGAGGCTGTCTATAAGGAGGGGGTGACAGTGTGGAAAGGGCTATCACTACTGCTGCTAGCTTAGATGCAGCACAAGACAGTGATAACATCTTTAAGACCCAATCCACGGCAATGCCTAATGTTGACATTCCTCAGGGAATGGATACAGGTGGCAGTCCCAGGCGCCAAGACACCATGGGGGATACTCCTGCTCAGACTTGGTTTGAGAGAGTACTTAAACAGTCCATTGAACCACCTCTCTCAAAAGGTCACACATCTAGAAGTGGGGAGGGCAGGATGGAACCATCATTTGAATTGACGGATTATGTACCACCTACACCCTATGATTCACCTCTCCCAGGAGGTTACACACCTGGAAGTGATGAGGGTAGACTGAAACTTGAGGAATTGATTCAAACTTGTACTAATTTGTCAATCCATCGATGAAAAATTGTTGAATGTCAATCTTCTATTCTAAGATCGATGCAATAAAGAGATAATCCACTCATCTTCCGAAGTTTGTTCAAGTCTACCTCCACATTTCCTATCATATCTTGGAGAGACCAACAACCTTTGATAATTCTTTTCCCGAATCTGAAATTTTTCCGCTTTAATCAGAAAGGATTTAGTGGCGAGTCCCACTACTCATTCTGAGTATCTCTTCTGAATTAAAAGCTTTCTACATTGATAACGATCATTTTAAAGAGAAGATGTAGTGGCAGGTACCACTACTCATAGTTTGATTTTTTCTCAAATAATGCTTCGTTATCTTTGATCTTTCGAATGATCAGTTCCCTCCTACCGATAGGAGTGACTTTAATCATGAGGAGTTCGCCGATTGAACATGCTCAAATCATATCTCCACCAAGTATTACGTTTCTGCTTTAAGATTGAGCCCGAGCTGGGCAATCTTACTATGGATGTGGTGAATGATATTTTCCCAACAAGAGAACCAAGAGTTCACGTGCCTAATGTTTTATATGTATGATTTTATTATCATCCGGTTGGTACCCCACCCATCCCACCCTGATACGGATTTCATACTTTTTAAGTGACCCTCTCCTTCGCTATATTGGTATGAACTTCTTCCATTCTCATGTAACCAGTTGCTCTACCATAAGCTCTCTCCTGTGGGGATGAAGATATCATTTTGATCCCTGCATCTCCCAAATAATCATTCTTTTAACCGGATGTATCTCATCGGAGTGGAACTTTCATAAAATTCAATGTTTATCCAAACCGCTTGAATGAAAGTCCGATGATGATTTTATCTTCCACTTGCTCCCCCATGGACCAATGAATTCGGGGTCGAGTCAAGCTTGTGACTCGGTTAATAAAAACAAGGCGCTTCGTGGGAGGCACCCCATGCTTATCCTAGCTTAGTAGTAGTAATAAATAAGTCTTGTGTTCTTTGTGATTCTAGTGTGTTGTTGTGATGAGATTTGCTTCTGCCATTCCTGTGCTTGTGTTTTATCTGTCCAGGTATTCCCGGATTGTGAAGGCTCTCGATTCTGTCATTTTTAACTCGAGCTTCACATCCTCAGCTTCATTTTGGGAATTCAGTATCCAAATCTAATCGACTAACGTTTTATCTTTTGGCACACTTCATAAACGGCCTTAGATTTACGTAGGTACCCCTTTGAAACATCGAGGACGATGTTTAGTTCTAGTATGGGGGGGAATCTTCGATTTGATTTTTGCCTGCAGTCGTTGTTATCACATAATCCCGTTTTACCACCAAATTTTTGCAAAAATACCAAAAAAATGAAAAAAAAAAAATAAAAAAAAAAAAATAAAAAAAATTTCAAAAATAAAATAAGTGTTTTGTCACAGTTTTGACTTTCCTAATGGGTAGAATGAGAATAATTTTTGACTCGATCGGGCGTGTTGAGCCCTAGCTAGTTCCTCAACTGCACTGGTATGGCTCAGCTTTCACGAGATCGATTGCTTCGAATTTTAATAAGTGAAGAACAAGAAGGTGATAGAGGTTAATATAAGTTTATGTGCTAGATTCAAGATTCTTTTTAAACTTATATAAGTAACTTGTGGCTTTTTCCTCCCATTAGCTCTAATTCACTCTATCAATACGTGCTCAATTCCAGTTTTTTTTTTTTTCTTTTTTTTTTTAAAAAAAAAAAAAAAAAATTTAAAATAAAAAAAAAAAAAAAAAAATTAACTAAGTCAATCGATGTTTTAGAAAAAGCTTCAAATTTGTAACGTTAATTTTTTAAAACTTATTTTTTCTGTTCTTAATAAATTCGAAAGTTAAATGCCAAAGAAGCATGAATAAGAATGAATCAAAAATGCATGAATATTGAACATTTTGCCAATGAAGCATGACATTTGATTATAAGTAACAAGTAAAAGAAGTGGTCTTGGATATCTGAGATTTGGGGGGTGTTTGTACGAACCATAAAAATAATATAATCCAAGAGTAAAAAGAAAGTTCCCAAGTTACCATGATAAAATCACTCTCAAAATATACATAAAATAATACGAATACGTATATTAAACCGGTCAAGAATGATCACCCGGTTCGTTATCCCAACGTCACGTGCAATGGAAACCTTGTTTAATTTAGTATCCTGATTTGAATAGAGAAGAGAATTATTTTTGATTTAATTATACTACTAAAATTAAAGGCACAATTAAACAACTAATTAACAAATTAAACTAATTACGAAAGTAAATAAAATGCGACATTTAAGAAATCAAATGCAATTTAAAACTAAAATATGTAAACTAGATTCCTAAACCTAAATTAATGCTAAAGAAAATTTTAGGAAAATTAAAAATATTTTTTAAAAGCTTTTTGGAATTTTTATGAATTTAAAACTATTTAATCTAAATTAAATTCTAAAAATAGAAATTAAATTGATGAAAATTAAGAAAAATACTTTTTAATCTAGTTTAATTCTAAATTACTTAAAAATAAGAGTAAAACATTTTTTTATTACTTTTTTTTCTATTTAAAAGATCTAAAACTAGAAATAAGATTAAAATTGAAAAAATTAAGACTAAAATATTTAAAAAGATAAAAATTACTTCTCAATAAAAATACCTAAGAAGTTTTAAAACTAAACTAATATTTTTGTGTTTTTTCTTTATCAAACTTTTTCTAATTTTTTTTTTATGATTTTTTTGATTTTCGAAATTAATAAAGACTAAATTCGAAAATGATTTTTTAAAAATATTAAACTTAAGCTAAAAATTATGTAAAAATACTTTTTATAAGCAGAAAAAGTGCAGAAACTCGTTTTTATAAAAAGCCCCAAATTTAAACAATTAAATAAAAACTAATTTAACTAATTAAATTTGAAAACCTAATTATTTAATTAATAAAAACTCTTTTATAAAACTCAAACTAAAAACACCCCAAACATATGGGTTGAAAATGACTTAATAGAAAGATAAGGGTAGGCGGGGTAAGATTTAAAGTTTTATAAAAAACACAAAGTTTACTCTATTGGCAGAAACAGTCCCCTAACCTAAGACTAACTAGACTAACTTTTAAACTAACGAAAGGACAAACGATGTAATAAACTTTTACTAACAGAAACTATGAAAATAGACAGAAAAGGTCCCTGCAACCTCTAACTTTTATCACTCAGCATCCATTTCTTAAATTTAAACAGCTTATTAACTTTAACTCTAAGACAACTTATCCCAAAAACTTATTCTCAATAAGCTAGTTAAGCTAAAAAGGGCTGAGAAGCTTTTTCTAGCTTAATCAGCTTTTATCTTTTATCTTAAACAAACTAAGCAACACTTTCAACAGATTTCAAACTACTATGAAATAAACTTTTTCAAATAAGCAAATCCAAACACTTATTACACTACTCAACTTAACAGCTTATTTAAAAAGTAAAAATGTAAAACAAGTCTAAGGTTTACCTTGGCTTTTCAGCATGAACAGGAAAGAATAACAGCTTATTGTGAGCTTGTGGCTTATTCACTTAAGCTCAACTCGAACCAACAATAACCTAAACTAGTCCTATAAGCTGTCCAACAGCACTACACCCCTTGTTACCATAGCAGCCATCCAATTCCATATTGGTAACAAGCCTTGATCAAATAAACTCAATAACAAATACAAATAACAAAATTTCGACAGAATTTAAATGACACAATTTAATATGAAATAATCACTTTTATTAATACTGAAATAAGTTCTTACAATAACAGGAAGATTGAAATTACATAAAGACTAATTAACAACTTGAATCGAAAAGATTAAAAAAATAAAACTGAAAAAATTAAAAACACTAAAAAAATTACTCTCTAAATGCTGGAATGAGGGGTATTTATACCCGAAACTAGAGCTAATCCCATCTTCTCGATCCTTCTCTTTGCCTCATCACAGCCCTTCATCTCTTCTCTCTCCTTGATGTGACATCTCAATCGTTAGATTAGATTGTGGATAATCCTGGATCGATGATGTGGCTTGGGTGTGTTAGATATGTGAGTGTATACTCACTCGCACGTCACCTCAACCAATGAAATTGCTTCTTTTTGCCAGGGTGGATTGGGGTAAGGGATAATTGAAAGCGATGGGTGGTTTAGGATTTGTGAGGGGAATATTAACCCTAAGGTTAATTAGGGTGTGGGTGAAGGGTTAACTAATTAGGGTTCATGTGGGTTTGTGTGTTCTTGAGTAGTTCGGTGTGTGTGAGTAAGAGGTAAATCCATTTTGGGGTAAATGAATGTACAGTAACTGTTTTAGGTGTTATAAGGGTCACCGGGTTGGTCGGGTTAGGGTATGGGGTAGGAGCGGGTAATTGGGTTGGGGGTTGTATTGTGATTGGACGAGAGGTGGGAAGTGGGTAGATTTGACCCGAGCAATGACCCGCGCTTTTTATAAGTATTAGGTAATTACCTATCCGGCCCTTGTGTTTTGGCAAGCACTATATCAAGCTTATGAACAACTTTGGGAATTTGCATATTTGACCCTTGTGCTTTATAAAACATTGGAGCTTGGGTTTGGTTGACTGTGGTTTCTTGTAATTGACTGTAGAAGGCTGAGGCATGATTTCTCTGGCTTCGGCTTTGATATCTTTAGCTTCTTGATCACTCATCCGTTCTCGTGTTCGTTTTTGACTGATTTCTTTTGATATTTGACATATCCATACCTGCACACATAAAACTCAGATACAAGCACATTTTTGCCATTTTTGATCCGTTTTGGGTTTATTTGGGCCTTTTTAAGCATAAATAGATATGTGTATTCTACACTTATCAAAATTCCCCAAACTAAACGATTGTGTGTCCTCACGCAATATCACATGCTCCGTAACCAAATACCTCGAAACCTCCCCAAACTAAGCCTTTAAGAAGTAGTAAAGTCAATTGAGGGGAGAATTTCTAAGTCACAAGTTACAAAACACCCGACTTCCCATTTTCTAAGATTTTTCTCTTTTTATGATTTTTCTTGATTATTAACTACCTAACTACAATTTATTTGTTTTGACATAATGCAATGTTTAAAAGCACAATTAAGTGTCTAAAAGATAACTTCATCATCCCCGATTTTTCACTTTTCCCATGCTAAGCTTAAAAACAAGATCATTGTTAATTACAAGTCATGACACTAACACTACTCATAAATACTAATTGTGTACTTACTTTTCCTCCCGCAAATCCTACTTTTGTATCTCAAGATTTTACTTAAGTCATATACCCGAAGGCTCTTTAAGACTTGTTTCGATACTTATTAATTCCAAAAATAAAGCGTAACGGTTAAGAACGCAATAATTAGCTCCTAGCCCTTTTCAAAAGATCAAATGTCATCAAGATTAAAGTCCACATCGAGGCAACCAAAATTTGGCTTTTATTAGGCTACTTAAGCAAGGCACCATTCATGTCATATACCCTAAGGCTCTTTAAGACATGAATGGACCAATCTTATTTGCACCATATACCCTTAGGCTCTTTAAGGCACAAAATAAGACAAAAATTAAGCAACATTATTATACCTCAGTCCTTTAGAAGGCTACAACATCGGCCACGCCTCCGACAAGATGTAGCAAACATATTTCGACTTCGGTAACTTCCTCGACCTTTTAGAAGGCTGTAACATCGGTTGTGAGCCGGTAAGATACAACAAACTTTTATCAGTCTCGGATTATTATTGAATTCTACTTATTCCATATACCCTAAGACTCTTTAAGGAATAAGCAAAATATTTCTTTATATGATACATATAGTATGCCAAATTAAGTATTCCTGATGTGTACTCATCCTAATCACAAAGGAACTAAAGAAAACTTTTATTAGCTAATTATTAACCAAAAAACATACAACTCTATTTATTAAACATTTATATATAGGTGAAACAAGCTAATGGGAGAAAAAACCACAATTAATACATATGAGCTTGAAAGAAATCCAACTATTCTATGTTTAATGTCATGACTTATAAATAACACTATCATTTCTTGTTCTTCACAAAAGAAATTTGCAAATACTTAGCCATATAAAATCCAACTCGGCATATTTAAAATCTACTTGAGATTAGCACAAGTCTTCATTTACTAATGATTTAAGTCTAGCATGTTTAAAGTCTACATGAGACTAGCACAAACTATCATCATTAATTGTTAAGGGAGAAAGCTAGAACTCTACACGTACGATCGGGTCAAAAATTACTTCTTATTTTTACCAACGGAAAACCTATATTTTCGTCTTAATATTTATTTTATATATATTTTTTTCTTTTTATTTTTTTTTTATTTATAATTTTTTTTATATATATGACTAAAAATTTAAATTTTTTGCTATTTTTGTGGGAAAACGGGTACGTGAGAACAAAACAATAAGCAAGCAACATCAAATCGATAGATTCCCTTCCCCAAACTAAAACGAAACATTGTCCTCAATGTTTAAAGTCGGGTCTCTACGAAAATCTAAGCCGTTTATGAAGTATGCAAAGATAAACGTTAATCGATAATGATGAAAGGATACGGATCTCCCCAAACTAATTTCACACAAAGGATGAGAAGCTCGAGATGAACGGAACAAATCAACCAGACACGAGAGGCTTCAGAAATTTGTTGGCTTGATCCTACAAAATCTCAACAAACATCGAGAAATCGGAAAGAGTATAAGCCTCTCTCAACACAACACATTTGATACTAGAAAATAGAAAGGATAAGCATGGGGTGAACTCCCACGAAGCGGCTTGTTTTTTATCACCGAGTCGCAAGCTCGACTCGATCCCTGAATTAATTCGTCCTTAGGGAGAGCAAATAGAAACTTTCATTGAAACTGCCACTGGATTATGAAACGTGATGATGCCGGGGTCAAAAACAAAATTCTCACTTCTAAAGGAGAAAATCAAAGGTGATTCCTCGGAATAAGTGAAATGTGGAAGAAAAGTCCAAATGATAAATGTGAAGGAATTGACATCTTCAACATTTAGAGGAAACGTCTTCTGGTTTTGGTAGAAATTAAGCACAACATTCTTCAAACATTCATCTGGAGGTTCTGGCGGAGGTAGAAGAAATGACGGTTCTTTGAAAACTAAAAGAGTCCCGGAGGAAATGTTCTCTTTTAACTTCTCCTCCAATGTTACAAGATTTTTATCATGAATGGCATGATAAACTAGTATACCTGGTTTGAATACTTTGTCCTCGTTTCCGAGAGAATTCAAGGTAACACTAGCCGACAACTCCGCAGTGAAAGGCGAGTCAGAATCTAACAAAGGAGGTGGTAAAATACTTGATTCGGTGGTAGAGTCAAATGAAATGGTTAAATCCTTTTTCAAGTCCTTTGGTTTGGAAAAATGATCATTAAAATCAATTGGATTATCAAAAGTGATTCTAATTGGCATGACAATGGTATGGATTGGAACATCACTTGAAACTTCATCTTCTTTTTCTTTGATTTCTTCAACTTCATGAGGACGAGAAAGAGGTTTTGGTTTCTTATTTAAGAACGTTGCCAAGAGACAAATTATCTTTTTCCTTATCGCAATTCGAGTCATCATTTTCCACACAAATCGGATCAACGAGAAAAACATCGGCGTCTTCCATGAACAAACCTTCTCTCCGGTGAGAGTAGGGGAAGTAGGATTGCTACTTGAAACTTCAAAGGTGGGAGGGAGGGTAAGATCAATTCCCGGTGGAATCGAATCTCTTTCAAGATAAGCTTCAAATTTACTTTCTTCCGGTGAAGTAAGTGCAAAGGAAGAAGAAGACTTAATCTCGGCATCCTTATCGTTCTCTTCAAAGAGAGGGTTCACATTGCTAGATTTGAAATCATCATCGAATTCGAAAAGAGTATTTGAGTAAATTTGAAAATTTACTTCATGCAAGTCTTTCTTAAAAGTCGAGTCATCATTTCCCGGTGGTAACGAATCAAGAGGAGCAAGTTCATCGGCAAAAATGAAAATAAAATAAAATAATAATAATAATAATAATAATAATAATAATAAATATTTATTTCTCATTTCTATGTCAAATGATTTACTTATTTTCAAGGATAGGTTAAAAACTTTCATCATCATATATGGTGTGTAATAATCGAAAAGTTTTCTTTTAACGAAGACGGATGTGTCGTCGCTTGGTCCTCAATTATGCATAGCCTAGCTAACTATGCATAATTCAGGAAGAGCCACGCTATGTCGGATTAATCGTCAACTAGTAGTTTTGGATAAATGTTTGGGTGAGAACACTTCCAAATGGTGGATCCTTTTGCAAATAATCCTATTCGATTCGATTTCGTAAAAACAAGTCTGAATTTTCTTGCGTTCCTTGAAATATTTTCTTTCAGATGGCGTTGATTTAGAAAGCTACCATGACCGAATAATTCCAAAAAGTATTTATGTGTGTCACGTATAACATGTGAAATCCCATCTAAATCACAGTGTTGTTGATGAAATACCAAGAAATCTGATACCGACACTGAGAAGAAATTTTAACAAGATCAGAAGACTGTCAAAGTGGATGAAAGCCGAGTACGAGTAACTCCGAGACTAATGAAAAAGACTTCTCCTACATCAAATGTACCTTACATTATTTTTCTCTCATTTTTTTTTGATATGTCGAACAACGTCCGTAGAGGAAAGTTTCTTCTACGTTAAACTGTGAATCATTCCTGTTGAATAAAACCGTAATCGTAAAGAAAACTTCTACCCCTGAAACCTATGTATTCGGTCATCTAATGTTACGAATGAATCCTACACAAGCTCGAGTTGTGAATTGTGAGAGTTTTAGATCTGTTCTAGTTCTGCCATGTGAACTCAATACCAACGTAAAGTAGATACTCGTGGAGATACCAATGTAGAGTCACACAAGGATGGCTCAAAAGGAGAGCCTTCGGCGCGAGAGACAAGCACAATGGTCAGATCCTACCGAATCATAGTGATGTTGTCCGTCATCATTTTCCGTAGGGAATAAAACAGTACGCGATGGACAGTTGAAGTTTACTAACTTCATGGCGGTAAATAAAAGACAATCCCGTTTGATGTCTCCGCTTATTCAGTTGAGGAATCCTTGTGCTTGACTCGATCCCCTTTGATCGGTAAAGATCAACGGCGGATAGCCATAGTTGAAAATTATGTGCAAAACTTTTGCTTGTTATGTGTTTATGTTATATGTAGGATCGGCAGGGTACGCCTACCCTTGCGCTCGTTGAAAAAGACGAGACATTTTAGGGATCGTTGAAATATTATGAGACATTTTAGGGCTCGTTGAAATATTACGAGACATTTTTAGGCCCCCCGTTGGAATACACGACAGTAGGGTCCTCGACGCTCGTTGAAAGACACGAGACGGAGTCGGGTAGGAGCGGTCGCGATTGGTGTGTGTTAGGAATTATGCATTCCTGACTTAGTACCACTAGTTATATTAGTTAGTACCGCTAGTTGTAATTAGTACTGACAGTACAAAATAGTTAGTACTGATCAGATAGTTAGTACCGTTAGTATAAAGTAGTTAGTACCGTTTATGAGATATGCATGAGATATCTTAGGAAAGGATATGCATGATCTTTATACGCGTTTTATAAAGCCCATTAGGGTTTCCTTAGTCTATAAAAGGAACCCTAGGCATAGTTAGTAGATATAGTTCTACACAGATCATAGAGATCGAATAGTAATCATAGTTTGTAATCTGTAACCTAGGCAGATTCAAGGTTTAGTATAAAAGTTCTTTTGTGATATTCAATATTGTTCTTCTTAGAATTATTGATTGGATTCTGCATAATCAATAGTGTTTACTCAGTGTTTCATTATTGTTGCTTTAGAATTATCTAAAGGAGCAAACTCTTTGCAAGCTGAAGGTTAAGATCTATTCAGTAAAACGATCCAACATATCTAACTGCAATCAGACCTGATATTCAATTCTTAATGTGTCTCTGTGCAAGATATCAAGCAAATCCTAAGGAATCCTACCTTATTGTTGTTAAGAGAATTTTCAGGTACCTAAAAGGATTGCTCATTAAAGAGTCTATTCGATGGGTTTCTGAATAAAATGTAATTGATCTCATTTTTCGATAGTAAGAAGTTTTTGAAGGTGGAAAGTATGGTTTTATGAATTTTGATACAGTCGCCCCATGTGAGAATGATCTTGTGGTTCTTTTCTAAAAACCAATGCTCAGGGCTTCAAACCGTACTAGAGAAAAAGGAAAAGCAAAAGCTACCCGAAGTGGTTTTCGGAACATTCTGATGTCTAAAACGTTGAAGTGACCCTTATAAAAAAATCGAAGGTTATTGTGGGATCTTGTCTACCGTAAATTTTGGTTGCTTGCACAAGATTGATTAACGGTTGCTTAAGCGCGAAACTTGTAGCATGATCGTGGAAAACTCTACATCTTCATACCCCTCGATGGGTTGCTTGTAACTTTTGAGCCATCGTTCGATTGTCGCCATTGGAACAAAGTTTTGGTTCAACAATTGGTTCCACCGAAAAGTTTGTTAGTAGACGACACGTCGACGATATTCAACGATGCGCATAAAAAGGATTTAAAACTAACAATTAAAAAGCAAAACTTTACACTAAATTTTTTTATTTTTTTTTTTTCTTGCAATGAATATTAAAAACAGGCGGGGGGTGGGGTGGTTTTACACGAAAGAGACTAAACAAATACTCAACTACTTCACGGTATCTCTTGAAATTTCTTTTCAAGGGTGAGCCGTAAAAGTCGTAGAGACACGAAAAGGTAATGTTAAATCTTGATAACGAATTGGAACAATTGCATGTTCACCGAAATTGAAATGATAATATCTCAATAGAAGATATTTATTTGTTGGTGTTCGTTAACCAACTTGGTAATTGATTTTCTAAATAAAGACAATTTTTTATTATTTTTGATTTTTCTAATTTTTTTTTTATATCTTTTACTTATAACTAAAAAGGAAAAGGAAAATATATTTGTTTTTTACTTTTAAATAATTTTTTTTATTTTTTGATTTTTGGATTTATGACAAAAAATTAACTTTCGAGGACGAAAGGATCTTCAAACCAAATCGACAAACACAAAACGAAGGAATCGCTCACACAAGTCCCCGCACGTGCGCCCAAAAACTGAATTGAGCAGTTACACAGTAAAACGTAAAATATATATAATATAATATAATCCCGAGAGTAATTAAGAAAGATACCAAGTTACCCTTGATAAAATTCACTTCTCAAAAATATATATAATATAATATAAAATACGTATATACACACCAGGGCAATTCATGAATACCCCGGGTCGATTCCCCATGACTCGTGCAATGGAAACCTCGTTTAGGTTTGGATCCCTGATATGAATAAGAAAAGATATATTTTTGATTAAATTATACTACTAAAATTAAAGGCACAATTAAACAACTAAATAACAAATTAAACTAATTACGAAGATAAAATGCGACATTTAAGAAAACAAATGCAATTTAAATCCTAAAATTATAAACTAAATTCCCAATTCTAAATTAATGCTAAAGAAAATTTTAGGAAAATTAAAAAATATTTTTTTAAAGGCTTTTTGGATTTTATATGAATTAAACACTAATTAATCTGAATTAAATCCTAAAAATAGAAATTTAATTGATAAAAATTAAGAAAAATACTTTCTAAACTAAATTAACTCTAAATTACTTAAAAAAAAAATGAGAAAAACATTTTTTTTTTTCACTAATTTTTCTATTTAAAAGATTAAAATTAAAAAACTAAAGGTTTGAAAATTAAATGTTTTAAAACTAAATTTGAAGATTAATTTTTAAAAATATAAAACTTAAACTAAAAATTCTATAAAAATACTTTTTATAAAGAGAAAAATTGCACGAAATTTAATTTTATACAAAGCCCAATTTAAACTATTTAATAAAAACAATTTAACTAATTAAAACTAAAGACCAAAATTTTATTATTTTATAACAACTATTTTATAAAACTTAAACTAAATCTTACCAAACACATGGGCTAAAAATGACAAAAAGTAAAGACAAGGGTAGGCGGTGTAAATGTAGATTTTATACTAAAAACACAAAGATTGAACTAATGGCAGAAACAGCCCCCTAACCTAAGACTAACTAGGCTTAACTATTAACTAACAAAGGACAAACGATGTAATTAACTAGGGACTATTATTAAACTAACAAGGACTAACTGTGAAAAGCTTTTACTAACAGAAACTTTCAAAAGTGCAGAACAGGTCCCTGAAATATCTAACAAATTACAAACAGCATCCCTTTTTTTATGTTAAACAGCTTATTAGCTAGCTTTTTAAGAACAACTTTTATAAACCTTAATATCTAACTTATTTGAAATAAGCTAAATAAGCTTATCAGCTTATAAACTCTAGAGGCTTAGTATTCTACCTAAATGAACAAAGCAAATTCAAAGTGCTTGACAGAAATTCACTACTCAATAAAATGAGCTTATTCAAATAAGCAAATTCAAACACAACTTATTTAACTACTGAAAGAACAATAGATAACCAACAGCTTAAAAAAAAAGAAAGAAAACAAATATAAAATGTAAATAAGCTGTGTACCTTAGCTTTCCAGCATGAACAGGAAAGCATTAATAGCTTATTCTGAGCTTATGGCTTATTCACATAAGCTCTAAACCATACCAACAATACCTAAACTAATCCTATAAGCTGACCCTCAGCACTACACCCCTTGTTACCATAGCAGCCATCCAATTCCATATTGGTAACAAGCCTTGATCAAATAAACTCAATAACAAATACAAACAACAAAATTTCGACAGAATTTAAATGACACAATTTAATATGAAATAATCACTTTTATTAATACTGAAATAAGTTCTTACAATAACAGGAAAATTGAAATTACATAAAGACTAATTAACAACTTGAATCGAAAAAAAAAATAAAACTGAAAAATTTAAAAACACTAAAAAATTACTACTCCCTAAGTGCTGGAATGAGGGGGTATTTATACCCAAAACCTTGAGCTTCTAGGTCCTTCTTCTCGCATCTTGACCCTCCATTCTTCTCTCTCCTTGATCTTGATCGTAGGATTAAATGTGTATTTACCCGGATCATGATGTGGATAGTGTGTTAGTTATGTGAGTGAGTACACACGTCACATCAACCAA
>BQNB010117152.1:5342-15503 GCA_026074375.1 Tanacetum coccineum
AAAACATTACAATATTGAAAGTTTACACTAAAAATAAGCTGAAAATTGTAAAAAAGATTAACTAGGTGAAAAAAAACTAAGTGCCCAAGGAGTTACAATGAGTCCTATTTATAACAAGCTAATGAAGGTTCTAGGATGTGGGTTTCTTTTGTGAGACAAAAGAGGGTTGTGCTTCATGTGTGAGTAGCTCAAAGTCTTCATCTTAGCCATTGAATTTGAGTGGTGTCCAAGTCCTATGATCTCAACCATCTATTTCTTGTCATTTTCCTTAGACGGATTGGGGATTATAGGATTGCCAAGGTGGATTTTGGAGGTTTGTGTGGTGGGACAAGGTGTTTAATGTTGTTTTGTTGTGGATTGAGGGTTTTTATCTGGTGTTGCAGAGAAGGACACACACAAATCGTGTGTGGGAGATAAACAGTGTTGGCGCAATTTTTAAAAGTTAGGGAAATGGCAAGTTTGGTCCCTGAGTTTATATGGTTGTATTGCATCCATCGTCCTTGTAATTTGCATCTTTGGTCCTTGAGGTTTTATTGATGTTGACTAATGGTGTAAAGGGATAAAAGGGTGATGGTTAACGGGTTGTTATAAGGGGGTTATGGCTTGGGCTTGTTTGTTGGGCCGGCTATAATAAAAGAGGACTTGAGCTTTTTTATAAGGCTTAAGTCTTATAAGGTCTTCATAATGTTTAAATGGGCTGACCCCACCCATTAGATGGGTACGGGTTGGCCCATTTAACATTTCTTCGATATCGGCTCCGCCTTTGACTTTGACTTTGTCGGGGTTGACTTTGGTTGACTTTGACTTTTTGACTTTTGGCTTTGATTTGACTTTTCTTTCATGCTCTTTCCGTTCTCGTGCTCAATTTTGTCGTTTTGGCTTCGTTTTGTCCTTTTCTTAGATATCCGTTACCTGCACAATACAAATGCAAAACATACAAATACAATGTATTTTTGGCACGTTTTTGGTCAATTTAGTCCATTTTTAAAGGAAAATATTATATGTAATTAAGCACATACCAGTCATTGATTTGTAAAATCCTGTGAACTTTTAAGGACTTAACCGTTCTACTTCAATCAAAAGCTAGTTAAAACCACTTATCACTAAAACGACCCTTGCTTATCATTTCACATCAATTTTGCAATGTCGACTCAACAAGACATCAATGCTATTAGAGCACAATGACTTGCAAACACACATGATCCTTTGGCATTAATGACAAACACTCAGCCACCGTTTCACCCAGACCAATCATCACTCATTACCTACTTACAACATCCACAACCCAACAACAACTTTGTCCTACAACCTTCATTCAACGCGAGCTACATGCAACAACCAATGCAAAATCCCAAAGATATCTCAGATCCCACAACTGCAATAGACATGGCACTTGTACTCATTGCTAAGGCATTTACTCTAAACGACATCACTCTAACAAACAACAACCAAAGAAGTTCATCAAACCCTAGGAACATGCAGATTGCACAACCGGGTATGAATATGAATCAAGACAAACAGATGCTAATGGTTGAAGATAATGTTGGGAACTAGTTTAGACCAAATGCAGTGTAGAATTTCAGGAATCAAGTTGATCTAAATGCACTTCTGAATCTAGGTGTTCAGAATGATGGAAATCAAATTGGGCTTAGTATTGATCCAGGGATTGCAAATGAGTATGGGATTAGAAATGTTGTAACAGAACGGGCTGAGGGTAATGGTAATGATATAAATGGTACCCAGATAAGGTGTTGCAACTGTCACGGGGAGGGTCATCATGCCAGCAACTACACAGTAAAGCCAGGGAAATAGGATGCTTCTTATCTTCAAAAACAGATGCAGATTGCTCAAAAGGAAGAAGCAGGGATCCAACTCACTCAAGAGGAATTTTATTTCATGGCTGATGCAAGTTCTTATGAAGAGATTGAGAGAGTAAATGCAAACTGCACTTTAAAGGATAATTTGCAGCAAGCATCAACATCGAGTACTCAAACTGACAAAGCTCCCGTCTATGACTCAGACGGATCAGCCGAGGTACACGACTGTGACAATTGCTATAATAATAATGAGATAGTTAATATGTTTACTCAAGAGGAGCAGTATACTAAGCTACTCGAGCCGATTCCTGAACCACACCAAGTATAACAGAATGATAGTAATGTTATTTATGAGGTTTCTAGCGTGGAACAAGATGGGGAAACAATAGAACAACATCCTGCAATTGTTGAGGAAACACGTGCTTATTTATAATCTCTATATAATAATTTAGGAATTGAAGTTGAGAAAGCCAACTCGGTCAATCGCAAGTTGAGAGAAACTAATGCTGATTTGACCACTAAGCTTGCTAGATATAAAAATCAAGAAAAGTGTTTTGAAATTAGTCAAAAAAAATATGACAAACTTGAAAGGTGTTATCAAAAGTCTGTTTATCAAGAGCAATGTCTGACTAAAAAGATAAATGCACTTCACTTAAGTTCTGCTAAAAAAATAACGACTTTGAATGAGGAAATTTCAAATTTAAATAACCAGCTTTCAAAAGAAAAGTCAACTGTTTCTTCTCTTCAAGAAGAAAAGAAAAAGTTGAAGTCTGATTTCAAAATACGCGAAGACTAGCTTCTTGATAAACAAATTCAACTTGAGAATAAGATAAAGGAATTAGATAATATTTTGGTCAAAATAGGTCAATCGATTCAAACGATGCACATGCTTTCACCTAAGCCAGACTCGTTTCACCACACTAACCAGAAAATGGCTTTGGGTTATCAAAATCCTTTTTATCTCAAGCAAGCTCAGCAGAAACAATAGAGTTTGTATAATGGCAAAGTTTTATTAGAAAAGCATGATCCTCCTGCTGTGTATGATTCGGAGGAGACACTGTAACTTGCTCAAGAGAGTCGCTTAAAAATGAAACAACTAAACAAAGAAATAAAACCGGCAAATTATACAAAGATTAATCATCTGTCAGGGGTTTTTGTTTCTCAAATGGCCAAGTCACGTGAAGAGTTGTATTTTTCAAATACTTTCAAAACGGCCAATGTTTCTAAATCAATTTCTATACCAAATGAAGAGTTTTCGGATGATACTACCCCAAGTGTTGTACAAAAATTTCTAGATGAGATAAAAAGCACCATTGTGACTCTTCAACGTGTTGTCAAACAAAAAATGACTTTAGATATACACAATTGGTCGTATTCTGTTCACCAAGAGATTCACAAAATTGTAAAAGATGAAATTTTCCCTATCATTAACCAAGTTGATGCTAGAGTGCAGAATTTTGAAATACAATTTTTAAAAGAAGCAGCCACATTTGTTCGAGACTTCAAATCTCTTACAAAAGAAACTGATGAATCCCTTGCTAAGCATAAGGCATTGGAATTGGAAATTGAGCGTCTCTTGAGAGCAGTCGTCAGTCAGGATATTATGTCTATTGTGCAAAGTAATTCTGTTATAGATACATCAAATCTCCAAACTGAGCTTGAACGTATAAAAGAATGATTTGAAAATTGTATCATTAAAAAGGAGAATGACTATGCTAAACTTTAGGATGATTGGTACAGAAAATGTAAAGAATGTAAATATGAAAAAATTTTGTACGATAAAGCTTATAATGACATGCAAAAAAGATCAAACGGCTGCAAGCTCAGTTGGGAGATCTCAAGGGTAAATGTAAGGGTACCCCAAGTGTATCAGATACCCTTGATCCTTTGTCTTAGAAACTTGAAAATGAGAACGTAGAATTAGAGTTTCAGGTTCGGAATTATGAAAAAGAAAATGAATATCTTAAGACAACATACAAGAACCTTTTTGACTCTATCAAAGTGGCAGGCTCAGACCAAAGCAATAATTGACTCATTTATGAAAATATTAAGTTAAGAGCTCAATTATTTGATAAGGTTTTAGAACGAAAGGACACCACCAAAGGTACGAGTGTGAATACTCAGTTTTACAAGCAATCAATTTTGGAAAAACCACATTCTTCTTCTAGATCAAAAATCTATTCTGTAACTCCTTTTTCCAAAATCTAAGGGTCTTACCAAGATCGATGAGTCACATGCTTTGTCAAAACTAGTCACTTCAAACTCGACACCTTCCTCTCGAAAATCAAATGTTATGAATAATGAAAGAGTGATTGCTCTAGTAATCTTTAGGATTAATCATTTTAAAGCTTCTAGGGTAGACAACTTTCTGCCTAACAAACATGTAAAAGCAAACGTTAGGACAAAACCGATCACTATTTCACAACCTCATGTCATCACTAAGAACGATGTAAATTCTGAAACAAATGGTTTCTCTCCTAAAGACATCAAAAGTACTACTAGGACCAGAAGACCATAGCCTAGGAACAATTCTAAGAATGAAAAGGTCCCTTCTAAATCTATGAGTAGTTGCCTCTCGCATCATTTAGATAAAATAGAAGAAAACCATAGGAATTTACAGTCTTCTTCTAAATAGAAACATACATCATCTGCATGTAATAACATTCAGCTTGTTGTTCAGAATAAAAAATCTGAGGTTATTTGTGCTACATGTAAGCAATGTTTGATTACCGCTAATCATGATGAATGTGTGCTTCAGTATGTGAATAGCATGAAATCTAGACAGAAAAACCAACATGAAAATGTTTCAAAAAGTGCAAATTAAAAGAAACATAAGGAAAATGTCAAGAAATCAAAGAAGTTAGGTTCCGAAGACAGACTTGTTTCATCTAGGCCTAGCAAACCTAGAACTTGCCTTAAGTGGTTACCTACTGGAAGAATTTTTAACCTAAGTGGAACAATAACTGAATCCAGTAACTCTGAAAGTGAGTTTGACACATTTGTGTTTGATACTGCGAGTGCTTCTAACCCTTAAGAACCTTCAATCTAAGGGTTTCCTAGTTCTACTTATTTTCTTGGCAGGTCTTCGAAACTCCGAAGGCAGAATTCATGTATCTATCCACTTGCTGTCTTATGAGTTCGTCTAGAGATGACTTATGTACACTTCAGTGCATAACCCGTGCTTCAAATAAAAGGAGAGTGTACGCTTCAGTGCTCTTTACCTTCAAAAGAATAGAAATCTTCTTGTTTTCAAAACTGTTGAACACAATTTTTCAAGAATTTTTCAAAAGGATTTTCAAAATCTTTCAAAATTTAGTGTTCAACACTCTCTTCTCATGTCACTTTCAAAATTCGAATCATTCTTTATAAGTGGATCAATTTTTTAGGGGGGGGGGGGTTCTTTAGAAACCAAGTTTTAATGCTTTTAGACACATCCTCTCATATCTTCTTTTGTGTGTCTAAAACATTTCACAACCATAAATATCTATCCGAAAACAAAATATAAAATTATACAATTTTCAAAAATACCAAAATAATCTTCTCACACATGGCTCTCGACAATCGATAACATTTACGCACCTAGAAATGTTGATTAATATTGACACGTATGTGTAAATGAAATTTGAGCAAGAGTTTCAAATGTTTTTAAAACATGTCTCTTCAAATTTTTCTCTACGACTTCTAAGTAAATGTCAGCTTAGGACTCGGTCTCTAAAGAAAAGAAAATGTTCATTTATGTACATTCATCTTAAACAACGGGAAGTTCATATCTTCTTGGTCTTGAGCAATGTCATACAAACATTCAAAGTTTGTGAATGCTCAAGAGAAGCACCAAGGAAATGGTAATTAATAAGATAAATATAAAATCATTTTCCTGTTGAGCACAATTTTTCAAGATATTTTCAAAAATAAAATTTTAAATTCTTTCAAAATTGTGTGCTCAACAAACTCCCACTCTAAGTTTTCACTCTAATCTTTTATCGAGGGGGAGTATAGTAATAAGATTCATCATGCATGCTCGTGTGTTCTTCCAAGACTTAGTTAGACTCATGTGAATAACCGAACATTAACTTGTTTTTTAATTCACTAATTGTATAAAATTGTCACCACATATGCAATTTTTGAGGGGGAGAATAGTGATTAAAATGTGATCAATAAGCTTAATATGGATACGATCTTCTATTTATAAGTGTGTTCCCAAACCTCGCATGTGCAAAACTCTTTCATAATATGGTGCATATGTGTAGGGGAGCTTTTTGGTAACTCTAAAAAACTCTCAATGTGTCATAAACGATTTCTCAAACACGTTGATTGATTTTTCAAATGGTTTTATGGATCTTCATGGCAATACCTAAAGACCGACGAACTATTGACTATTAAGGAGTTATAAGGCGGTTAAGGTTAGGTATATTCGTTCCATGATCCAGCCATATGGATCTACCCAGGAACACTCCATCAGATAGAGTAGAAGTCCTAGGTATGATTGAAAAGAAGAGTAAAGTGAGATCGAGAAGAATGTTATCCAAGGCATGAGTTATCACTGGAACAATCCTAATAAGGTGATAATGAAGACGCGTTGGTTTAACATTGAAAGGGTTGAAGAATTAATAAGAATTGTAAGGATAAAGGGTGAAAAGAAAGAAGCCCTCTATACAACCTTAGGCAAAAACCGAGTCAATGCATAATCTATCGGTAATCACAAAGATGATTCTGATATTAAATACAAGTCACCATGGACCTAGTGATGCAAGGCACAACCCATCCCAGCTACTCAGGCTTCTCTTAAAAGAAGTTTGTTTAATTTCTCACGGAGATCAACACATTGTCAATCGGCTTTCTCATTCTAAGATCGTTAATATTGAAAAGGTGCTAGTCCGCTCCAGCCTTCGATTACCAAATAAAAAATGTGCACTTATAGAATCTAGAGCCAACGAGATCCATCAAAAATATCACTAGGACAAAAATTCCAATATACAAAATGTTGTACATCATTATACAACATTTAGTATCAAAGAGTCCTACGCATTATCCTTGTGGTAATTGCCAGAACATTCAGAGTGATACTCTTTAGTATTCACAGTGATGAATGGAAATCCTTCCAAAGTCAACATCAAACATCTCTATGGTAGGTGACTTGCGAGATTCTAAATGAATTAATCTTGTGTCAACTGGATATCGATTTTGGTCTAGTATATGAATTGACGAATCAATCAGAATGATAGTAACTATCTGATTCACTCTTACCATGTTATCTACTTTAAGACGCTCTGGTAACGAGAACGGCTAGTGCAGCTGTGAAACCCCATCAAGGAGATTCTTTTGAATTCTACCTGATCACAGGCAATATTTATATTAATTAACGGGGAACCGTGGTTATTACAACCATATTCAACGAAGTGACAAAGACACTTTCGTCCATGTATGTTTATCACTAACCTATACTTGCAGGTTTCCCGACGGTGGCAACTTCTAGTCTATGTCGAGTCAAGATTTAAGACCTTATGCTCAATCGACAAAGATAAATACATGATGAAAGCTCAAGCACATGTGTCAAAGTCTTTCGCAATCTCTGATGTAAAAGCACTTCCTCAAAAGAGCATTTTCCACAAGATTGCCGGACAATAACAAAGATATATCTCATAAGTGGATCAAGTACTACTCCTACCATGATGTGGTATAAGTAATCATGTTAAAGGAAATGTTGAGGGAGATTATTAGTAAGCTTTCAAGACCTTGAGCATGAGGGTGGAGACACAAGATTGCAAGGAGGCATAAAGATTCAAGGATAAAGATTCAAATATCTCAACAGTCAAGACAAATCAAGGCCAAAGACGACGATATCAGTATTTTGTCAAAGAATATCAAGTTAAAGATCAAGATCCATGATCACAAGCATGCAAAAGGAACTTCAAAAGAATTCCCAAGATTATAAGGTTCCAAGACTCCAAGACTCAAGACGTAACCCAAGGAAGAGAAGGAGCCATATGTGCAATGAAAGACCACCCCCCACCCACCAACCCACCTCCCCCCCTTAGGGGGAAATTGTAGACTAGTTTTTTAAATTAAAGTGATGATCATTAAAATATTTTTTGAAAACCTTGTATTAGTCCTAGTTCATGTTTCCCCGTGAATTCCAATAAGCTATTGGGTCCATAAGTTATGGCCTAAAATCCACATTAGATATCCAACCCGGGTCTATGGAAAGCCCCTTAAACGCACCCCCCTAAAGGGGGTAGTAGAGGGCCAAAGCCCATGGAGGCCAATAGATACTAATAATAAAGCCTTCCTCTAAGTGTGGAGAAGGTTTGGTTCTCTTTCTTCTTTCTTTCCCAAGCTAATCCAAAACCTTCTCATTGTTTTCCCCCCCCACTAGTTCTTTCCCTCTCTCTAAAAACACATCTGTCTCTCTCTAAGAATCTAAAAAGCACATTTTTTCGTGTGTATGCGTAGTGTTATGATAAGCTATCATATCCCCTGTCCAGAGAAACCTTTTAATGTGGGAGTGATGGAGTGATTTAGGTATCCCCCTCCTTGTGTGTATTTTACCTCTGGAAAGGGGTACATGTTCCTTGGCCACAACTTTTTTGATCTAGAGTAAATCCACTTTGCACCTTCCAGGTTCCATTTGCTGAGCTAACAGGTATCGTATTTGGCGACCCATACGGGTGTTGAACCTTTCCTGATCATCCCTTCCTTAGAGCCAACGGAACACCTTTTCCTTCAAACCAGTCTTTTCCGTCAGTGTCATGGTCGACCTTCTTATGGACCAATGGCGCTCGAACAAGAGGGTATATCTTTAGAGTTGATGCTCCATGGAATGAATTCCGTAGAAACTGTCTGTTCTATTCCTGATACAGTTCCAAGTGAAAAGCGAGCGAACACCTCCATATTTTCCCAAAGAACGTCCTTTAATAACCATTTGCATTCGGCTATCAATGTGGTCCCCATTGTTACGTACCGGTTCAGACGTTCATGGATGATGGTGAATACTTCCTCTGTGTTTTCCCTACCCTATGTTTTTACAAGCGACACCGGACCTGAGTTAGGCTCGCGGCCGGAGCTCCTTTTTTGTTCTTAGTATTACTTGTTCTCCTATCCTGGACATTTGCCCTTCATGTTGATGCCACTGTACCTCATTCTACAAACCTTGCACCCTTTCCAAGTGTCTGCATTCCCATAGAGCCTCTCTGCTGGTTTCCATTGTTATGATTCCTTGGTTGGTGGGGAATTTGATCATAGAATAGATGGTAGAACCTACCATTCTGAGGAGTCTCATTCCGGTCCTTCCTATTATGAAGTTGTATGGCGAACGACATTTTATTATCGCAAACTCCATTAACACCATTTTGTTTCTTCTTGCCTTTCCCATAGTTACTCAAAGATCTATTATTCCCAGAGGATGATACGTTTCTCTTGAAAAACCTACCAGCAGAGCTCTGCACCTTCTGAGTCTTGACCGGATGTTAACATTGAGGCTTTTGAAGCAATGTTCATACATGATCTCTGACAAACTCTGACAGCCAACAAGAATCCTTCGGACCTGATTGCCTTCAATTACTCCTTCCAATATGATGGGTTCATCTGTCAGCTGATTCCGAGGGGTCGCTAAGAAGGTGAGTTCATCTGTTAGACCGGACCTTTCTCCTTCAAAAGGCCTCTTGCGATTTCCTCCTTCCTTTATCATGTTTATGACCTTTACATTGTTCCTTCCTTGGCTCTCGTTCTTCTGGTTGTTCCGGCGGATATCTTTCACCAGATGAGCCAACTTCCCCGAGGCCACAACTTCCTCTATTTGCTTTTTTAACTGATAGCAGTCGTTGGTGTTGTGACCCATGTCCTTGTGGTAGTCACAAATTTTGTTTAAGTTTTGTTTTTTAAGGGTTCCGATTAAAGGTGGCAGTTTTGGGAAGCTCACACTTTTCATGGCTAAGATCTCTTTCGGAGTCTTGATAAGTGGGGTAAAAGTATATTTTCGAGGATAAGGAGTGTATATCCCCATGTTTCTTCGTGTTTCTCTCGGGCCGCCTGGTATGCATTTAATTAGACATACCTTTGACCACTAAAATCGGACTTAAATGACTAAAAACGTACCAAAAATACATTGTATTTGTATGTTTTACATTTGTATTATGCAGGAAATGGATATCTAAGAAAAAGACAAAAATCAAAGCCAAAACGACAAAACCAAGCACGAGAACAGAAATAGCGTAAAGAGAAGTCAAAATCAAAGCCAAGTCAAAAAGTCAAAGTCAACCCCGAGATGAGGCATTAGAAAGAGCATCGAAAACCGAACCCGAAAACCTAAATTGCCAAAAGTGGGCCTACCCGTACCCACCTACTAGGC
>BQNB010117153.1:2915-21225 GCA_026074375.1 Tanacetum coccineum
GCCTACGGTCAGTCTCTCGAAGCTCTGCCATCTCAGCCTGCTGCATCTGGGAGCGAGTCTCATGTACCTGGTGCTGTGTCTAAATAAGAGTACCTTGCAATTATAGCTGTGTCTGATGTGCATGGAGCTGGGACTCGTGTGCATAGGCCTGACTCAATCTTATCGAATGAGCCGAAGCCTCTCGGGAAGCATAGGCCTCCTCCTCCACAATGAGTACCATCTCCTGGAGAGTCATCATATCCCCCATAAGTAAGTTGACCCATTGCGAGTCCATAGTGACTCGCTGTGATATGCGAGTCTTACTATCCTGATCATCCTCTAATAGAGCATATAAGTCATGCTTATCATGCTCATGGAGCTCAGCAAGCTCTGTAATCCTAGTATTGACCTCTCCCACGGTCATAGGTGTTATCTTAGGAAGTGCCTCTGTCAGATCCACCTAAGTATCCCTAATACCATACCCAACTTGTCTAATCCCTTGTCATCTCGCTTCAGCATCTACGGTGCTGACAAACCCATAGTCTATCCCTTGACCTCCAGTAGGTCTAGCAGTAAAACTCTCCCTGACCTCATACCTGGGGCCTAGAGCAAACAAACACGACCTCTTGCGAGGTGGCTGCTCGGACTCGGGGATATCATCCTTACGGTCAACAGGTGGTGGTATGTATAGAGATGGTGGTAGTGGTAGTAGTGGAGGTAATGGTAATGCAGCGGTAACCGCATCAATAAGGGCTTAAGTGGAGGTTATCCTAAGTGTCTGGATTTGGGTTAGACACCCAGATGATGGTAGTAATGGTGATGGTACAGGTGGTGGTGATGAATGTGTAGGTGGGGCTATGCACCTAGTAAGGCGCTCCCCTGCAGAGGACGGTGATAGTGAGATAGGTGGTGATAGTGGTGGAGTAGGCAGGGCTAGAAGTCTCTCAACCTCTACCTCTGGTGGAAGGGATATAGAAGCCTGAAGCCGGACAGTAATCTTAGCTCCAGTGGTAGTAATGTCAGTGGAGGGTGGTGGTATAACAGGCTTTGTTCCCCCAGCTGGGGAAACAAGCTCAACAGTAAGTACAACAACAGCGGAGTTAACCGGAGCTAAGTGCTCCTCCTCCTCCTCATTTTTATCCTCTTCATCCTCATCCTCATCATCGGCGTCATCCCTGGTTGAATCACCGTCTCATCATCTCCATCCTCTCCCCCACTCATGGGATAGTCAACCGGACCATCCTTTATCTCATCATCCTCATACTCCTCTGGATCCTCTTCTGGATCCGACTCAACAACATATCCCGGTGACTCAGCAGTAGGTGAAACAACAGGAGGTAATGGCTGCTCCTCAACCGAAAACTCATGCACGTCCTCTAATGGTATATACTCAGGGTATATAGGCTCTGACACGTAGTCAGGATCATGTGGTTGTATGAACCTAGGCTTACGCTCATCCTCGTCTTGTGGTACTGGTAGTGTCTGTGGCTCCTCGGGGCCTGGTATGTAATTCGGTGATGGTAGGGTTACCGGCTGTATAGGGAGTCCATCGTATCCTAATACGATGACTCGTGGAGAACCTCCATCAGATATCTCCTCATCGGCTCCCCAGAAGACTCTGCCTGGCTCAGAGTCGGTGTAGACGGAAGTGTAGGTAACCGCAGATGATGCAGAAGACATGACTGCTGTAAAAACAAAAATAACTTATATAAGTATTAATTTTAAGACTCTTATAGTAATATACGTAATATAATTTATATACTCGTATATCAATCATGCAAGCACTTAGTAAACTTACTAATGCAAAATAGTGTATGTCATGTAACACATATGCTGGATTCAAACAAGTAATGTATGATGTGTCCCGTGCAATCCCCATTTGTGAATGCAGTGTTTGAAAATGGTTATAGTCCAGACAAAAACTTTTGACCTGGTTCTCTATAACCTTGGCTCTAGATACCAATCTGTAACACCCCCAAATCTGGGTAGCAGCGGAATATTGAATATCCAAGGGCGTTACTTCATAGATCAATAGCACAAGATATGAGAACGACCACTAAACGTGTCGTTTTAAAAAGATACATTGGATTAACAAAATACTTGTTCATTACATAAGCTCATGGCTTCAAATTGTTCGACAATATAAGTAAAGATTTCGGTTTATAACAAATGTTCCCAAAATGTAATACGCCCCAAATCTTTAGTACTGACTCTCCAAAGAGTGACCCCTAATGTATCTTGGCACCTCGTGCCTTATTGACCTGAGAAAACATGCTTAAAACGTCAACATAAAGTTGGTGAATTCATAGGTTTATGTAAATCAATTGAAGGACCGCAAGATTTCCAAGTGTATGATTAAGCAACAGATGCAAATAGCATTGAAAAGATGAAGAGGGTACGTTTGTCTAATGCAGGCATGGTGGGACACTTGAGGGGGCAGGTAAGCTCGAGCATGTATGAATTGAAGCTGAAGTTTGCCGGACATTGCCCGTGGTGCGGGATAGTATGAGTCGAGCATGGGGAGCGCCGCAACACACAGTGGCGGGCAGAATCAGCGCATGGTGTATGAGGGGGGGGGTAGGGGGTAGGTGGGGGGGTGGGGCGTTATGTTTTTGTCGCTGGGTACGAAGACTGCGTGCATCGGCGATATCAACGCTTCTGACAGATCGGGGTCACTACTGCACTAGAGCGGGGGAATAGTGATCGAGAATCCTTCAATCGGACATCATATTTATAACCATACGGCGTGGGAACGCTCTCCAATTCTAGTAATATCTGAGATAGTAGTTAACACAGATATAGAGAAGATCAACAGTGAGATATATTAAGTCTAGTGCTACACTTTCATAAACGCTGTCACGCGACGCACTGTCTGATGTGAGCGATATTTAAGTACATATTATAAATATTACACTGCGTTCAATTTGTAAAACAAAGTATTTTCTTCACGGACAGACACGCTACAACGTTCGGGTAGAAATCTTCAATGTACTCACTCATATAGTAAAACAGAGAGTGTGCGATCTTACTTGACGCGCGGGTGCACGCTGTACAGTTAGGTATGAGCTTCCGGCGTTGATGTGGATATTGGGAAGATGTAATGGAGAGCTAGAGTGAGAGCCTCGAGTATCATTGGCAACAGCATCTACATGATGTGTTGGGGGTGGGGGGGGACATGTTTAGACAGTAAGGGGAGAAAGCACAACGTCCAAATACCTAGGTAAATACTGGCCAGTCTTAGTCTACAAGTTTTAGGCTAACGACTAATATGCATAAACTCAATAAATTGCTAGTATATATAATATATCTATAATATATATATATATATATATATATATATATATATATATATATATAAAATATATAAATATTGTTATCTCAACTTGTGTGGTGGTGCAATGTTTATTGTATTTGTCTAACTTATGTCTCTTTGGAAAGGTATACGATTATACACGTTCAAGTATATGTATAAACGTTGTTAATAAATATTCATATTTATTAAGTCGTGTTTTAATTCGTATAATATCCGACTAATATTATAACTTGTATGATTCGTTAAGTGTTCATTAAAACCACTTTTGTTCATAAAATACCCTTAGGTTTTCTATATTTACAAAAACAGTCCCTATGTTTATGAAATATAATATTTACATTTTTTAAACCCCTAGCTTTTCCATATTTTACACGCTAGTCCTTTAACTTAAGAAAAGTACACTTTTGGTCCTTGTACTTTTAGACAGTCCCTCAAGTTTTAGATTTGACAGAAACAACCCTTTAACTTTATAAAAACAGTTTTTGGCAGTTTCTACCCTAATTTTCCATTTTGACACTTTAGTCCCTTAACTTACAAAAATTACATTTTAAGCCCAATTAAGTTCTAACAAGTGGCAAAAAGTTTTACTAAGCTCCAATAAGCCAAATAAGCTATGGCGGCTTATAAATAAGCTTGGATGAGCTTATTTAGTCTTATTGGACCTTATTGGGCCCGTTAAGGTCCAATAAGCAATTTACAGGTCCAATTTAGGTTTCAAAGGTACATAGGCCCTAATTAAGCTTATTTAAGCTTATTGAAACTGTTTGGTTTATAAATAAGCTCGAATGAGCTTATTTTGAGCTTATTGAACTTGTTATTCCAATAACTCTAGCCCGAAAGGTTTTCAAAGTCCATTAAAGTTTCAATACATGATCCAACTTATTTTTCTTATCTCATTAAGCTCTTATGATTATAATTAAGTTGTTTTTATTGTATGGCTTATTCAATACGCTAATAAGCCTCGTTAATGGGCTTTTGGGCCCATTATGAACTCGATAAGTCTTTTAAGCTTTTAGGCTTGATCTCTTAGGGTCCATTAGCTACTTATGTGACAACCCGAGAATTTCCATTTAATAAATTAACCGTTTCTGTTTAGAAATTTGAATTTTTAAAAGTTTCGTATAGCTTTACCGTTTAGCCGGGGAGTCGTTTTTATCTGAGAATCGTCTCCGGGAGCGAACCGGGACACTAAACGTTGTAATATTTTGGAAATAGCCACGTTTTTATGTTTTAAAGCAATATTTAAAATTTCATAATTTTTTCGTGATGCCGTTACTCGTTTCGTTATTTGCGTAATGTGCGTTTAAACCTATACTTAGTTATGCAAGCAAAAGGCCTTAGAAAGTTGGAAACCATTTTGGTCCCCCCCTTTGGCCTTGATATAACCGGTCACACACACACTCTTAGCTTAGGATTCCATTTTTTTTAATTGATACAAGTTAAACAAACCGTCTACAAAATGGCTTGTACAAAGTCCTTCTATGCTCTCATTCGCTGATCATATTGGTCCCCTTTAACCCTAAGCCGAATACGTTGAGCTCATATGATCTCCCTATGGTTCGTTTAACACATGCAAGCATTAAATAAGTTTGTATACACTTTTGTTAGCCCTAAAATATGGTGACTAATCCAGAATTACATTTATCATTTATAGTCGTGTTGGGTTAGTTTAGCTAGTCAAGCCCTGGGACTATAATACCCCCTTCCTAATTTCATGGAGGAGTATGAAGTTACATATTGTAAAGTGTGAGTGTGTGTGTTTTTCTCCTTTCTCTTAAAACATATACACAACTTCCCATCTTTTATCTTTTCTTAAACATGGATCAATTTATTTTCCATTTTACCATACCTCCAGATCTGTTGTTCTAAGGGTGAATCCTTATGTCTAAAATTGGGCACCATGAGCACAGAGGGAGGAATTCGTGTTGTTAATTACTGATTTCGTGGTTAAATAAGCTTAAAATTTTTCGTGCTTTATTTTATGGAAAAAGCCACTGGATCTCAAAATTTTTAGGCTTATTTGGGTTAGGTAATATTGTTCTTTCCTTGATCTACATGTTAAACAGGTTAGATTGTTACCATTCAAAGTGATTTATAAGCATCTAGATCGAATTTTAAGCTTAAAGGGGGTTGATTTTTTTTGTGTTCTAAGTGGTGGTTTGGCTCGAATTTGATGATTCACGAAGAATAGCTTGTTATTTCGTGTTATATACTCATCTAACCACTTAGTATTGAGCCCCTATAGTTTATTTGAGAAGTGAAATAGCTTATTTGGCTGATTTTGCTTATTTCGTTCTTGATGTTCTTCTTGGAGGTTTGAATAAAAAATCATTTTCTTGGTGGCGGTTTGACAAAAAGAGGGGACAAGATCCGGGTTTTAAAGGAAAAAGTACACGGCGGTTTGACCAAAAAGTCAATGGCGGTTTGATTAAAAATAATTGAATATTGCCGGCGGTTTGGCCAATTAGGTTGCGGTTTGGACAAAAACCCGCTGCGGTTTGCCATCTAGTGGCGGTTTGAACAGGTACACACGGCGGTTTGATTATTTTATTGAGCAAAAAGAAATGTTACTCTGCCCAAAATTCAATAATCCACAACGGTTTGACAATGTACTAAGTGGCGGTTTGTTATAAACTAGGCGGCGGTTTGTTAAAATAAAAGGGCAGCGGTTTGCAAAGTTTAAAACAGACGGCGATTTGCTAAACAATTAGCCAGCGGTTTGATTTTCTTCAGGCGGCGGTTTAGCATAATTTATGCCAGCGGTTTGTCCTAATATTAACCGGTGGTTTGGTGGTTTGGTCACAAACAAGGCAGCGGTTTGCTTTGTTTTTTGTGGCGGTTTGGTCACAAAAGGGCGGCGGTTTGCTTACCTTTGGGTGGCGGTTTAGCTTACTTTTGGTGGAGGTTTGCTTATTTTTCACATTAACAAACCTCATTACAATGAACTCTAAATGACAAAGTTAAACCTTAACAAACCATTAACCTACACCATCACAAGGACTTATAAAACACCAATTCCACAACAAACAAACACCACAATCAAGAATCGGCACTTACAAGACACAATCAACCATAACAACACACCACACAAACAACAACACTTAATCCTAAAACAATCCTGAAAAGATTCACTTAAATGAAAAAATGGCTAGAGATTCGAATCACGATGACAAGTAATTACGAAGTTGATTTGGTATCCCTTATTTGAGATTGAAGTTGAATTTCACAAAGGCGTCTACTTATTTCATCATCAAGACTTTCTTCTATTTTCTATCAATTGATGACTTGCTTGATCGTTATACAGTTTATTGATTAAGACTTGAATTATCTAGTTTCCAGAAGTCAAGGGGTGGTTGGATGAAGACCTGGATAACTATCACTTAAAGGAGTTACATTGTAGTACTCAGTGTCACACGCAGATGTCGATGTGGATAATTTCAAAAGGTGTTTTACTTCTTATACTTTTGATGTTGGGTATAAGGTACTTAGAGATTTTCTTCTGCATCGTTCTTCAATCAACAATAGTGCAGATTAGTAACAAATTTGGGGGATTTTTACTTAGTTTCAAGTTTGGAATATCAGGTTTTTACCTTCACCAAGTGATCACTACAATAGCCGAAGATTACGAGGTGGTAAGTAGCCAGTAGAGTTATAAAGGTTGAGATGTACAATCAGCACTTCTCACGGGTATTTTTTTGCTATTCTAAGACAAAGATACTTCACAGTCTAAGCAAAATCTTCAAAGTTCTTCGATGACATTCATTCACAAGACCTTGATTATACCAAGTGTTCTTGATTCTTGCTTCAATTCCTTTACGGTTTGTGAAGTGAAGAGAGTAATGAATTCTTTTGTCATATCAAGATTTGGCTTTTATGACAAGGAAATTTTTCGAGTATATGGACGTACAACGATCAATATGCTTCCGAGGAAGTTCGCACCATCATGGGAGAAAATGTGTACATTCGGGACTTAATTGACTTTGATGTTACCATGTCAACTTCCAGGGGGTAGTGTATACTACTTCACTTAGAATGGTTTGTGAAGTATTCTGCAAACGTGAGAAGAACAGTTGTTGATTTCTCGCATGGCACCCCCAAACGAATATTCTCCAAGCCCTAATGAAAGACGATGGTCGTTGGTGTGCCCCCCCCCCCCCCCCCCCCCCCCCCCCCCCCCCCCCCCCCCCCCCCCCCCCCCCCCCCCCCCCCCCCCCATTGCTTCTACAAAATTTTGCTTGTGCACTTTGATGACACAGTAGAAGATTGTTCAAGCTACATCAATGTTTCAGAATCTGCTCAAGATAGGGATGTTGGTTTGGGGGGAAGCTGATTCAGAAACTTTGCCAAAAAGGAGTCTATGAAGAAAGCTTTTCAAGACATGCTGCATGAGTTGGGGGGAAGTTAATCCAACTCATGCATACTACAATGGTTCCTGTACAAGTAAAGACACAGAAGATCCAAGCTGGAGTACAAGTTTCAAGACAAGGAGTACTCAGAAGACATCTTTAGCTCTGGAAGCGCTTTGGAAGACTTTATTTGTGTTGTATTTGTACCTGATAGGAACATTGTAAGTAATTCCGTATGTCCACATATTGGGGGAAGATTGTTAGCCCTAAAATATGGTGACTAATCCGGAATTACATTTATCATTTATAGTCGTGTGTTCGGGGTTGTGTTAGCTAGTTCAAGCTGGGACTATAAATACCCCCTCTATACTTCCATAGAGGGGTAGAAGTTTACATTTGTAAAGTGTGAGTGTGTGTGTTTTTCTCCTTTCTCTCAAGCACACACACAACTTCCCATCTTTTATCTTTTCTCTCTAATAAACATGGATCAATTTCTTTTCCATTTTACCATACCTCCGAATCTGTTGTTCTAACCTTCCCTAGCCACGCCATTTCGTTTATCTTGTCTACAACCTTCCCTAGCCACGCCATTTCGTTCTTATGAAAAGTTTACGTACGGTTTTTGTAAGATTCATTTGTAAATGAAAACGTGTAACCCTTAGTCATCGTTAAGCCTTGTTTTGTATATGTTACTCATTCTAGCACCAACCAAGAATCGAAATTCATGTTATCATATTGTAGTGAACCATGCATGGGGTTGTGAACCATGCTGTTCATACTCATGTATATTGGTACAATTTGGACTATACCCGTGACTCCTCCACGACTAAGAATCAAAGAAGAAATATTTATAATACGAAAGTGTACAAGCTTGAACGCGACTTACAAGGGTCCTAGTGACTTGGTTGTGTGTTGTAACGAGTAGAATGTCAATCCAAACGTGTCACATGATCGTATAAATATAAACAAAAACCCAATGTTACGCCAACCCTAAGCTTTAAAGCTTATCAAATAACTCAACCTTGGCTCGCGTTCCTCCTTATGAACTTGTATGAATACCCTAGTATTGTTTGTGGGTTCGAATGAGATTTATGAAGGTGTTTGTTTGCGGCTTATGACCCGAGACAAGAGAGACAAGGATGGTTTGTTTGAGAGAGAGTGTTTAATGTGTTTATGAGTTTTCAAGAAGTGTTAAGTGTCAATGTGAGTGTGTATATATAGGCATGAGAACTAGTTAGCTTTCCTAGTCCCAAAATCAAACCAAACCGTGCCCTCTTGTGTGGTTTTGTGGGTTTCTAGTTATCAAGACATGGTTTTGCTAATAACTTACTTAGTACTATCTTAATTTACAAGCAGATATGTACAAGATTTACTATGATTTAGCAAGATTTCATGGTTTGTGTATATATATGTTGTTGCCGCGGGTATCAAAGGAAAAGAGGGATCCAAAGTGGTCTTTATCCAATGTGTATTAGCTTAACTAGGAGACATTAAGGACACTTCTTAATTAAACCCTTGATGTACAAGTACTTAGGAGATATTAAGGATTTTCTAGTTGCTTTTGTTTCCCCACATCCGGCCCTAGTGGGTTATTAACACAAGATTTTATTAAATTTTGTGTTTAAGGATTAAAAGTGGGTGTTGGTTTGAGTCTAATAGTTGAAATTCGAAAAAAGCACATTCACCTAAGATATAATAATTGCCGGGAGCAAAAAGTTTCACAAAGTATGAGTAGTGTTAGCATCTTAACTTATATTTAACAGTGGTTTCGTTTTTAAGCTTGGTTTGGGACAAGTGAAAAGTCGGGGACGATGAATTTATCCTTTTTTAGGGCATTTTAGGATTAAAGTGCGTCTTGTTCTATGACCCTAAAAGTTATAAAAATAACGAAAGTCAAACATGTTAGTTAGTTGCTTAAAAAGAAAAGTACAAAAAAATGAGAAAAAGGAAAAATACAAAAATATGTGTGGTAATAAGTGTAAATATTTAAAAATGGTCAAAACGGGGCTTTTCAAAGCTATTGATTCTTTAATTCCCCTTGATGAACACTTAGCTACTTTTCGAGGTAATTAGTCAAGGGGGATTGAGATTCTTAGTTTTCTTAAGTGTTTACTTATGGCATTGCGTGAGGACACGACAATAGTTTAGTATGGGGGATTTTGGTATGTGCTTAATTACACATACCATTTACCTAGGAAAACGTGCTTAAAAGACTAAAAACATACCAAAAATACATTGTATTTGTGTGTTTTGCATTTGTATTGTGCAGGTAACGAATATTCACTAAAGGACAAAAACAAAGCCAAAACTGATAAAACCGAGCATGCGATTGGAAAAAGTCAAAGTCAAAAAGTCAAAGTCAAAGTCAACCAAAAAGTCAAAGTCAAAGACGAAGCCGATATCGAAGAAATGTTAAATAGGCCAACCCGTACCCATCTAATGGGCCGGGTCCGGCAATTAAACATTATGAAGACCAAAGTATTAGTTGAAATGGCCCAATACCATTTTTTTAACTATAAAAGCCTAAATGAACAATTGGCCCAAAGACCATAACTGTTTTTAGTATACTACATGTAACACCCCCATTTTTATATATAGCAGCGGAAGCTAATCTGGGGTATTACTTCAAGGTACAACAGTCATAATCATAGAAAACGAATCAAAAAGAGTCGTTTTTGAAAGTAAAGTTATCATTCATTATTTCTTCAGAGTTTTTACAAACGAGAGGTTTCCAGAATCTAAAAAAATACAACTTTATGGAAATGAAAACGGTTTTTTCCATCTTCCGTTGTCCTCGTCACTACTCCGGCCATTAGTTACCTGAGATAAAACATGCTAAAAATCAACACAAAGGATTGAGTGAAATCCATAGGTTTAAAGTTAATTAAAATTTTAATACAATGCGATATTGGGTTACTTGAATATACCACCCAGTATTGAAAACATAATTTATTATTGCCATAGCCTCATAATTACGTTGACCTTATGTTTAATGATAATATTGCCCCAACGGGCAACCTATGCCAAAATAACACCCCGTTATTTCTAATGACGTCAATTGGTTAACGTTTACTGGATACACCAACGGGGAGTCCAACCCAAATATATAATCATTCCACAACATTCGAATCTTACGTACAAAGAGTAATTAACGGTATCATGATTATGGGGACTTAAAGGCCAAAGTATTACTTAGGCAATAGTAAAATTGAAATGAGCATGTAGAATATATGCATTCATGTTTATAAGCATTATCTCCCTCAGCGGGTTTTATAAAAAGATAGAAATGCGAGGCAAAGAGCTCACCTAACAGTTCTAGGGTGAAAATGATATGCTAATGTAAAGGGAATGAAAAGTAACGGCTCAACACGGCAATCACCAGACAACCTGGGTTAATATATTGCAATGTCCTCTGTTTTATTGTAAATATAAGAATTTTGGATATCGATGTTGGTTTTGATATAAAAATTATCATAACACCTGTTCTGGGCCAATCATTGTTTAGAAGTCCATTTAGTAAACGTTTATGGAGCTATGGCACTTTAAATCATAAACCCAACAACTCAGACAGAACGTAATACCAAGATGAAACTTCTTAATATGACATGCTTCCCCAAGTATTGTGTATGATATGGATCCCGGTACAAGATTTTTGAAGACATCCGAATGATGAATGCAATAAGGAATATAAATAAGCAGTTTTAAGCATTTTATTCAATATCTGGAGATGTTAAGCACGAGGAGCGTTAATTAAAGTTATGTCTGGTAATGTTTTGAATATGATTTTACACTTTTTCAAAATGTTACATTTTAGACCCTGAGGTTTGGAAAACTGCAAGTAGACCCCCTAGTGGTTGCATATTTTATTTTTACGCGATTTGGTCCAACAATCTTTTATTGATATAACCAAGTAAACTTATAATTAAAAAGTGACATAATAGGACCCCCTATAGTTTATAACTATGATAAAATGACACTTTTAGTCCTTTTAGGTTATAAGTTTTCCCTAAAAATTACGATATATACCCCTTGCATTGAATTAAATTACAAAACATGTCAAATTAGCCAGCAAGCATAATTTAATAACAATTCAAGTAGTCATTTATAAAGTTATAATAACAAAATATGAAGATTTAACACAACATAAGTTTAATTTAACGATTCGTTAAGCTAAAAGGTAAAACGGGTCAAATTAGGGTTTCAAAATGAAAACGCGCGGGTTTTAAGGTCAAATTCTTTCATGACTTATCAAAGTACTTATTTTAACATTATAATAGCTTATTAGGATAGGTTATAACAAAAGTTTACAAGTTTAACCCATAGTTTAAGTAAAAACATGAAATTAGGGTTTCGGGTGTACGGTTTTGGATCAAAAAGGCATAACACTTAGGTTTTTGAGTTCAAAGCTTTATATTATGATTTTATCAAGATCATATGAACATTATGACGTTATGAAAGCAGATCATAAGTTTAGAGAACCTGGTTTGAGCTTATAGCTTGGAAACGGGTCAGAATCGGGACTTTCGGCTTCGTACGGCTAGAGTAACGACTCCGGGGCTTCGTTTCTTGGTTTCTTTTGCTTCCTTTCTATACTTGAGACTTCTTAAGATCTATTAGAATTCATATTGAGCAAGGAGTTGCTACTATGAAGGGTTATAGAGGAGGAAGTGGGGGATGAAGAAAAATGAAGACATAAGAGTCCTATTTATACCCATTTTCAAGAGTGGTGAGCAATCAAGGCTTATGATCTGTTCTTGACACATAGTAGACCTAGTATGGGATGTGTCTAAGCTAGAAAATCAATGGTGGAGGTCTAGAAAACTAGGTTGAATGATGTGGCTTCCTTCCTTGCTGCCGCGGCTGAAGAGAAGAAAAAGAAGCACATGGTGCCTTCATTCTTGACCATGGAGTGGTCAAAGCTGCTGGGTAAGCTGCTATAAAGATTCTAGAAGGTATCTTGGGTGGTCATTTGCACATGGTGAGAGTTTAAGTGGGTCAAAATGAAGTTAGAAAGGGTGCGGGTCAGTTTTGGGCTCGGCATGGTTTTCAAGAGTCTTTCCAAGGTACATTGTGTTTATAATGATTAAGGATAGATGAAATAGGTTGTTAAGGTCTGGTATTAAAGTAATTAGCAAAGATTAGCAATTCGTTTGGGTTAAAACGGATTAGAATTGAAGAAATGGGAGTACGGGTTCAACTAGGGCTCGTTTAGGGTTTTCATGGGTTTCAAAGCTTAAAATTCGTATATGAATGCAATGTAATTGTTAATATGTGTTCATGAGGCTTATATATTGGATAATTAACGAGAAATGATAAGTGGTTTGAATTGAAATGGATAGAAAATGAGAAAACGGGTCAAAATGATAATTAGGGCATAATTAGGGTTTTCTGGATTCGTTAAGGTTTTCTAGGCTTTGATTTCTTGCACATTGCCAAGTTAATGATAGATAATGATTTTTAAACTCATTTTATGAGTTTACAATGGCCCTTGGTTGGTTATTTGGGATTAGAATGGTTTAAAACGAGTAAACGGGTTAAATGAACCAATTAGGTATATTTAGGGTTTCTAGGATATGTTTTACGTACAAGTGAAGTAAAATGATGAAGTAATGATGAAATAATGATTGAATAGGATTGATATGATTGTAAAATAAGTTATTACAACTTATTTGAGTGTTGGTTTGGGTTTACAATGGATAAAAGCCAAGAAACAGGTCATGGTTTAGAAACTAGCTTGGTTTTAGGGTTTAGGGTTTTGAATTAGGGTTTTGAGTGCAAAAAGATGTATGAAAGCTTATGTATGGAATAATTAGGGTTCATATATTGTAAAATGAGTATAGTAGCTTGAACATAAGTGATAGTGAAGAGATGAGGATGAAAACGGAGGTAAAACGGCTATTTTAGAGATCATGCTTAATGACTTGTACATTGAGCTTTTAGAGATTTGTACTTTGACTTGAAGAGATTTTATATTTCAATGAAGATATCATATTAACTTTTAACATATGGCTTTAGTAGCTAGTGTTTTCCTCTTTAGGGGATAACCCTTCCATGTGTTAGGTTAAAGCATCCGATAATGGTTTAAAGTCCTAATTTGATTATGATGTTGCAAATGGTACCTTTTAGAAATAATGTACCTTGTAATAACGATATTATGATATTGACTTGATATGTTATGATGTTTGCTTGACATATATGAAGATAGGATTTCCATACGTAGGTTGTCTGAGTCTGTTAACTTGAGTTATTAAGGTTATATTGCATATTGAGGTATTGGCAAAGTAATGTAATGTAATAAAGCAAAAAATTTCCCTGAAAAAGGTAAGTTCATATATAACTGATAGATTGTACATCATCTAACTTAATAGATGGATATTTACATTTATGAAAATTGTGGGTTGTTATATATATATAGCTTGATTTTATTTGAAAAAAAAATAGTTTCCTCCCCATTTTAAAAATTAATCAATATCAATGTTTTCAAGTATAAGTTGACTAGTAATGCTCGACTTGAAAGAAAAGGTAAACTACAAGTTTTACGTCAAACCGAAACATATAGTTTTGACCACTATATAGTATTTTGCATTTCTGACTCACTTAAGTTTAGAATAAAGACTTGGAAGTATTTTTAAATGAAACTAGACTCGATTATCTTCGAAATGGCGGGTGGCACGACTTCTACGGACTTACGGTTGATTTTATATGATTTTTCGAAGTTTGCCAAAAACTGACGAAACAGACAGGCGGCCCCCATAAAGGTGACGGCCCCCAGATATATTTGGGGGCCGCCCGAACATTTATGGGACCGCCACCAGTGACCCCAAAACACGTTTTTTGTTCAAAATCATTTTGTAACTTAACTGTAGAACATAGGACTTTAAAAAGTTGTTCCAGCACATAAATTTCGTGTTTTAGACATCATTTCTACTCTTACGACTTAGACAAACATAAGTTGACACTTCCAAGTTCTTTTGAGAAAATTTTCCTTCAAGCTAGTATACGAAGTATATTTAATAACAAAACTAGTACGAATCAAACAACAAAACACTTTCCATATTTAGTCCCCCTTCATGGGTAATTTGATACATGGATCGTACTCTATTTTAAAAACCATTTGTTTTGAAAACTAGAGCGACGTGGCTCTGATACCAATTGTGGAAACCGTAGAGGGGGGTGAATACGTTTCCTTTTAAAAACTTTAAATCTTTTGTATCAATTATTAAATCACTCTCTGCCGGCGGTCCCATAAATATATGGGGCGCACGCGTACATCAGGGGGCCGCCAATTTAATAGGGGACACCTCCAGATTTGAGGTTTTTGAAACTTAGATTATGTGTATCAATCACAATCAAGTTTGACGCAAGTTGGAGAAGTGTCGATTAATGGATTTACAATACTAGCGCATTGTACCATATATCCACAATAACATTGTTTACTACAAGAGCTCACAACCCTATGACTATACACACCATACCTACTACATTATCAACATTCATAAGACAATGAATGTGTAAAGTAAGGCGATATATGTAAGAACATAAGTTAGTGAAAAGGTAAAAGGAATTGCTAATCCGAACACGATGATTTATAGTGGTTGGTCATGACTTCCTCCTCCTTCTCCCTACATCTACTCCTCGAGTATCCAACTCGAGAGTTACCTTCTCTAATCAACAAGCTCACTTTCGGAGGAGAAAACCTACTATACCAATGCATTTACTTATTTTCCGACCTAAGCTAGATGTCGAGTTCTTCTTTCGGGTAAAACCTAACCGTTATCGTTTTATGCCCACATAACAAACCTTGTTTTTTATGCCTAAAACACACATAAAACCGCATCGCTTACATTATTTTTCGGACACTAGTAGTACTCGAGTCCTAAATCTTAGCTAGACCCAATCTACCTCTTCACTTAATTGTATTTAAGGCTCCTAAATACTAACCAACCCACACTAACCCAATCCAATATATACATCATTTGGATCTAAACAACTACTAAAGATTGGTAAGACTGGACATGATCTATCTGTAACAAATGTTTCACGAAATGGTACTAACTAGATACATAGCTTCGGATCTTGAAGATCAACGAGTTCTTCTCTTTGCAATCTGAGGAAAGAAGGAAAAGGATAGAAGATTTGATCACTTTATATCAAGATTACCAAGTGAATGATCAAAGATTTAGAGGAGATTTAGTGAGATTAGAGTGAGAAAGAACTGCAAAGAAAAAGCGTGCAAAAAGGGTAGTCAAAATCAGTTGGAGAGGTACCACTATTTATAGGAGCTGAAATGCTGACAGTCTGGCAACGTCGGTCCGGTCGGTCCCTTTATATATAAGGGGGCACCGCCAGGCCTAGCTAGGGGCAGCGGCCTAGGACTCAGCTCCCTTTTTTGTCTTTCTTGTGAGATGGTTGTTTCTGGTATACAGGTTCCATTTTGGGGGAAAAACGGATTCAAATTTTTATATTTAATATAACATTTCTTTTCATAAAAAGTATTTTGTGTTTATTTATTTTTGTGAAAAATACTTTTGTAGAAATGTAATGGTTAAGAAAAAAATATTTTTCTTTGATCATCCTACATGTTTAATTTGTTTGTACATACCTTATGTGATTTACATCGGGTGCAAACAAATTTCGGTGTTGATGCAGATTTGAGACATAAATTGTTGTTGATATGTATGCATTGATGATTTGTGATTACGAGTAACTTGCGTACTTTACGTTATGTATTACAGGTTACATGTTTGTTATCACCAAAACATAAAGATATCGTATAGATAAAATATCGTAATATTTGCACTAACAGACTATTTTTGACCCATTTTGGTTCTTAACCCAAACACTCCTTTAACTTTTTAAAATCCATTTTAAAGCTAATTTAAACTGAAATAAGCCAAGATTATTAAAAACAGATGATAAACACACAATATTAAGGCTTTTTAAGCAAATTGCAACAACTTATAAGCACTTAACAATAAGCAATAAGATTAAGCAGTTTTAAAGCTAAACTTAACAGTTTTATACTAAAACATGGACAAAGGATATCTAAACGACAAATAAGCATAAATAAGCAATAAACAATAATAATAAGCATAAATAAGCAGTATTAAGTAGTAAATAAGCACTAAAATAAGCAAACAGTAAAAAAATGAAAATGGAAACTTACAAGTCCATTTGATTAAACAAGGGCTTAAATGGCTCTTAGATAAGCTAGTGTGGTCTTAAAAGCCCTTCCAGGTTTGGCTTTTCTTCCAAAATAAGCTGTGGTATTTGATGGGTGATTTTTGAGTGAACTTTTCTTAAAAACTTAAAGCTATGAAAAAGTCTAATTTGCTTTATGAAAACAGGTTATATAAGAGCTTATTAGAGCTTATCATAACTTATAATTCATTAACATAAGGTAAAACAAAATTTTGCAATAAAACTTGAATTTTCATTAATACTTAAAAACTTTTACAAGAATTTAAAATACAATAAGCTGATTTTAAACTACAATAAGCTAAAAATACAATAAATAAGCTATTCTAAACTAGATAAAAAACTAGATGCCCTCAACAAAGAAACTAGTCTTCCATAGATAGCTAAGCTTGTGTGTTTCTTCTGTGAAAAGAAGTTGAGAGTGCTCTCCAAGCCCTCAATCTTGGCCATTGGTTCTTCTTTCTGCTTCTTAAACCCTCATCATAACCCTTGATTCGTTTTATCCAATAAGCTTCCATAGGATTGCCAAGGTAGAGTTGTCCTCTTCTGGGGTGGGGTTTTAGTTAGGTTTTGTGCTTTGTCATGGTGCAGGGCAAAGGAAAGGGACGGGTGAATAGTAATGGGTTTGGCTGGAAAAAGGTTTAGTTGTTTTTAGGGTAACGAGATGTTAATGAAAGGGTAACGGGGTTAATGGATAGGGACTAACTATGTTAGTCCCCAAGGAATAATGGTGTAAAGGGTTTAAGGTGTATGGGATTTAGGGGGTTAACGGGTGTTATGTTATAGGCTAATGGGCTTATACTTGGGCCAGGTTAGAATTTAATAGATTTTGGGCTTTTAAATCTTATAAGATTTATAGATAAAGCTTTATGGGCTGACCCGACCTATTAAATGGGGTGCTGGTTGGCCCATTTAAGATGCACACGTATTTGGCTTTGATCTTTCACTTTGACTTTGACTTTTTACGCCCTTTCCATTCTCGGGCTCGATTTTGTCCTTTTGGCTTCGTTTTTGTCCTTTTTTGTTGATATCCGTTACCTGCACAATCATAAATCACAAAACACACAAATACAATGTATTTTTGATATATTTGGCATTTTATGTCTGTTTTTGGTCACTTAGGCTTGTTTTTATAGGCAAAATGTATGTGTAATTAAGCACATACCAAAATCCCCCATACTAAACTATTACCGTATCCTCACGCAATGCTATAAGTAAACACTTTAGAAAACCAAGAATCTCAATCCCCTCGAATAATTACCTCGAAAAGTAGCTAAGTGTTCATCAAATGGAATTAAAGAATCAATAGCTTTGAAAAGACCCGTTTTGACCATTTTTAAATATTCACACTTATTCTCACACATATTTTTATATTTTTCCTTTTTCTTATTTTTTTGTACTTTTCTTTCTAAGCAACTAACTAACATGTTTGACTTTCGTTATTTTCATAACCGTTAGGGATCATAGAACAAGA